>PVIH01014083.1:0-55478 GCA_004025045.1 Sigmodon hispidus | reverse complement strand
GAGAGAGAGAGAGAGAGAGAGAGACTCAGAAAGAGACACACACACACACACCCTAACCCCCAACACACACACACACACACACAGAAAGAGAGAGGCTCAGAGAGAGAGGCACACACACCCTAACACACACACACACACACACACACACACACACACACACACACACATAAAAACCTTTCCTAACTCAGAAGCAGTTCAGAGGCCGACTACTCCCTGATTGCTGCAGCTTTCTGTACTTGGCTTTGCATGCTGAATCATGGATTTCAGATGTTCCCTTCGTGTGTTTAAAGGTCACCTTTGAGAGTTATTGTTTACCATTTCTGCCTTGCTCTTCCCCTCTTCAGTCTGATTTTTAGGTGCCTCTCCTGTCAATGTGCTAAAACACCCTGACAAATGCAGCTTAAGGGAGGCAGGCTCCATTTCGGCTCACAGACTGAGGTACTGCCCAGCATCCTGGGGCAGTCACACAGAAGCAGGAACTTGAGGCAACTGGTTCCATGGATTCTACAGTCAAAAACCAGGGGTAATATGTTTTTGTATCCAGCTCACTTCCCGCTATTTATATAGCTCAGAATTCCATGTCAGATGCTACTCATTGTGGTCAGGTTTTCCCACTTCAGATCAACCTAATCAAGATAATTCCCCCCTAGACATGCCCACCGTTGGAATCGTGTTTGATCTGGCATGATACACCCATAATGAGTTTACCTGGTTTTCTGGCAGATACCTATAAATAAATAGAGAGGTCTCACGCCCGTGGACAAAGGACAGATGGTAGGTGACGGGCAGTGACATGGCGGAGACTCTTAGTATGTTTCTATGTAGAAGAACTTTATTATTATAATAAAATATAGAAAGAAGAAGAGGAAAGAGAGAAGGGAGAAGGGAAGGCAGAGGAAGAGGTAGAGGGTGCCCTCAGGAGAGAAAAAGCAAGAGAAAGTGTCGAGTGGTGGAAATTCTTCTTAACTGGGGCTTGCTGTCAGAATTCAGGGCAGGGTGTGGCTCAGAGGCTAGAACAGAATCCTAATACCCACAGATTGGCCTCGTGAGTGATTCTAGATCTCATTAAATTGACAATTAATTGAGAATAACAATCAAATTTGTACTTTCTTAAGAAATGGTATGTCTTAACAAAAAGCCAGGGCCAGAGGGATAGCTCAGCCATTAAAGGCTCAGGACCATTAAAGTAAGAAAAGGCAAGCTGGGCTGGAGAGATGGTCCAGTGGTTAGATCACTTGCTGTTTTTCCATAAGATGTAAGCTTGATCCCCAGCACCCACATGGTGGCTCACAAACATCAAAACTCTTGTTACTGGGGATCTGATGCCTTCTTCTACCTTCTAAGGGCACTAGGGATGTACAGGCAGGCAAAACACTCATACACATTTAAAAAGAAAGAAATTGTAAGCCAGTATCTCCATCTCACTCCACCCAACCCCATCTTTTACCTCCTAATTCAGAAGCTAGTTTGACGAATAACATCTACATGTCTTGCTGAGCAGACAGCTCAGCATCAGTTGCATATCTTTTCAAAAGCAAGGGCCATGCAACTGATGTCACGTCTTGGTTATTATTTCATCTCATATATGTCACTTTCAGAGACTATAATATGTTCTTTGTACCCATCAACTGTTTAGGGGAATTCTTGAATGAATGCAGTGGATCATATTCATCAAGACAACATGCACTTCATACTAGTTAGAGGAAAATGACCATCCTGGAATTCTTCCAGCAAACTTTCCTCTTTTAGAAAAAGAACCCCTTTTTCTTAATATTTACTTATTTATTTTAACTTAACCTCAGATACAAGACAAATTCTCCTTTCCAACTGAGCTTTGGGTATGCCATGTTCTTGTTGGAGACAAATATGGCATTAACTTTCCTCGAGGACACATAAACAAACATATACAGAAAACAGAGCATTAAGGACAGACCAAAGAAAAGATTCTACCCAAGTTTAGTTTGATGAACCAAAAAATTTAACTGGGATAACTTATGAGTGATTATACTCACTCAAAAAAAATTTTGTGGCCAATAATTGCTAACTACTTATATATTCCTGGAGAGGTTGAACTTTGTGCATCTCACAAGCTCCTGCCAGCCGAAAACCTCTTGCGAGTATTTCTACAAGCCTCGTGAACTACTAGGTTGCTGCCTAATATGCTACCCTATGGTCCCATAGACCTTCAAATACTACAGGCTATTATTGCATTTGCTCTTAGTTACCCTCCAGAACATGACGGTAAGACTGAATTGCTGAATGTACCATATATGAGCCATAGTGCATAGAGAAATCAATCTAGTAATGGCCTGGAATCCTCATTCTTAGTGACTAGCTTTCATAATGCTTGAAATTACTGTGCTTGCTACTAGAGGATTACAGTAATTATGAATCTAATCCATCTGTAAATCCTGCAAACTACAATAATTGCTTCCATGTATTTATGACCAATGGTGTATTAGTGACATGAATAGCATGAGAGTAACCAACCACTTCATGATTGGCTTTTAGGTTCATTTCACAAGTTGGAATCTATACTTTGAATAGTCATTAGGGACAGGAAACTATGGATAGAAAGGTCATTGGTCTCAGGAAACAACATATTAGCATGCTGTTAATGGAGCATAGTATTAAACCAGCTTGTAATGACTTCTCCTTATACCCATATATTAGTGCATCTCTCAAACCTCGTTAGAGAAGCTTGTTTTGCAGTAGATAGTGGTGACACAGAGAGCCACAAGTACTCAGTGTGCAGAGAGTAAGAGACTGCACAGTGCTCAGTCTAAATGGGACATCTATAACATACCTCTGTCTTCCAAGGCTCAGAAGCACTGCAGAAGAGTGAAGGAGCCAGAGGTGGTGCTATTGTGTCTGGAAAATTGTAGTTTGTAGTTTCTGGCCTGGACTTTCTAGAATAGCCCTGAGGTTTGGACCTGCTCACAGCCCTGCTGCTGTTTAGCTTCAAATAATCACACAAAGGCTTATATTAAAGACATGCTGCTTGGCCTATGGCTCGGGCATATTGCTAGCTATCTCTTACATCTTAACTCAACCCACTTCCATTAATCTGTCGTTTTATGTTGCTAAGCTGTATTTCTTTTACATATTGATTTTTGGGCTAGATGGAATCTCCTTCTGACTCCATTATTTATGCTCAAATTTCCCACCTACTTCTAAGATACCTTGCCATAAACCAAAACAGTTCCTTTATTATCCAATGGTATTTCACAGCATACAGAAAGACATCCCACATTGGGAAAACACTGTGTTTTTGTATTCATTGGATGTAGACATAACAGGGCCAGGTGTACATATAACTCACAGTGGTTGTGACAGCATGCACAGGACCTGTAAGTTAAAACCAGACAAGATCTGAGCATGAGGTCTGGTAGGTGGTCATGAAGTCCCACAGCTAGCTAAGGAGCTATTGGAAAATGGAAATTGATAACTACCAGAAGACAGGGAAGGAGGGAGGGACAGAGAGAGAAAGAGAGAGAGTTGGCATTCTTTAAGGGTGTGGCTTTGGATAGCTCTAACACATTCCAGGAGATGGCCACATACCCAAGAGTGCATAGACAGCTCTAATGAGTTAAAAACAAACAAACAAACAAACAAACAAACAAATCATCAATTACACAAAGATTAGTAGATACGGGTTGGAGGGTGGAATCTTGGAGGAGATAAGGTGATAAATATGATCAAAATACAATGTATGAAATTCTTGAAGAATTTCAAACAAAATATATAAATAAATCCTCTAAGAATTCCAATACAAAAATATTAAAATGAGGAAATAAAGTAAGACATTAGAAAAAAAAATGAAAGGGTAAAAAATCATACTATCACCTTAGCAGGGGATGGGGGGCCTGGAGAGATGGCTCAGCAGTGACTGTTCTCCCAAGGGTCCTAAGTTTAATTCCCAGCAACCACATTGTGGCTCACAAATATCTATAATGACATCTGGTACCCTCCCTCTTCTGTGTACTGTATATGTAATAAATAAATAAATCTTTAAACAAAACAAAACCCCCCTCACTATCACCTTGACAGATACAATGATGCATTTTGCATTACCATCACCCTCTCCTGACAGACACTGAAGCTAGAAACCAAGAAACTGTTGATATCATAAGGTCACAGACTTTAGCTTTCAGATTAACCATTGAAAGATCTTCCCTGTAAAAGATAAAAAAGACAGAGATTCTTACCTCTACAATTTTTGTTTAAGATGCTACTATGGTTACCAGAAAAAGCCATTAGCCCATAGAAGAAATATATAGCATCCTGATTAGCCCAAAATAAGTAAAATTACCTCTGTTTGCAGATCCACTATCACATTTAGAGAAAACAGAAAAGAGCCACTGAACAAACCAGCAAAGATGTTAAAACCAAGAAATGACTCAGCAGCACAGCAGGACAGGAAGTGAACACAGGGAAATCATGTGTGTTTGCATGTCCTAGCAGTGAACAGTTTAAAAAGAATGAGAAGAATTCATAATAACGTAAAACAAATTGTGTAATGGAAGGGAGAACAGAACCACACACTGCAGAGGAACTCCCAGTGGTGAGACAAGGTTCTAGGAGCTGGGGGAGGAACAGGAGAGAATCCAGACAGAATCCAGCACTTAGGCCAGTCAGCATTCATGCCATGTGTTTCTGTTCACCCCCAGCTGTCTCATTCTACATACTCTACCTGTATCTAACATCCAGTCTAGCAGGCTATTGTGGTCCTATTTTTTATGTTCTTATTACCACTCTGCCTTCTCTTTCTGCCTCCCCTTCCCATATCCTGGCCTGGCTAGCAGGATCCCTGCCCCCTCAGCCTCCTGAGAGACAGACTGTCTCATGTGATATGATCGTCTCTTTTTAGTTCATCTTTAGTCAACTCCCTCTCCTGCCATTCTTGTTTATCTACAAGTACCGACATCTATTTACATGCTTCTCCCCCAGCTTCTACCACCTCAGCACTTCCACACTAGCTGAGTTTCATCTGCCCTTTCTTTTCATTTACATTTCACATATACTCACGAAATGTATATATTAATACACAAAGTACCGTCAATGTCCCTTCACTCCCTATGATGATTAACAGTTTAGAAATGATTGCAGCTACTCTATTTTTATGAGTTTATTCCTGACTAGTAACACTTGCTGCAGATAGCATTCTAGTCTCAGAGGAGCACAGGAATATAACCTGTATTGTACTAAAAGCCAGTATAATAAAGGAAAACAATACTTTATTCCTACTATAAACTTGTGGTGATATATTATATATTTAATAAAGTAAAATTAGTCTGCACTATTGGAGGACAGAATCACCCACCCATAACCAAGCCATGAAAGTGAGGGATTGGTGGTGATCCATGCCTTTAATCCCATCACTTGGAAGACAGAGATCTTTCTGCATCTCTGTGAGTTCAAGGCCTAACAGCCAGGCAGTGGTAGATCATGCTGTTAGTCCTAGCACTTGGGAAGCAGAGGCAGGAGGATCTCTGTGGGTTTGAGGCCAGCCTGTCTACAAAGTAAGTTCCAGGACTTCCAGGACTACTGCACAGAAAACTCTGTCTCAAACAAACAGACAAACAAACAAACAATCCCCTCCCCCGAACAAAAACTGAAAAAACTCCAAAAACAAACAAAAACCAAAGGAGCAACAACAGCATAAAGGCTGAAGAGATGACTTTATCCTCTGATGTTACAGACTAATTTTATTAAATATACAATATATCACCACATAACCCAGCCTCTCTCCAACATTGCAAACACTTTGATCAAAAACAGGATGACAAAAAACAAACACCCCCAAACCAGCAAGCATAATAAAGAGTCTGACTCCAAAAACACAAACAACATGAAAAACCAAGACAAAGTGTTTCCACAAGAATCTACCTGTGCCACTGTAATAGTGACCAAGGATAGTGATTTTGATGGTGCTCCAAATGAAGAATTCAAAGAAATCAGCATAAATATGTTACAAGAAATAAAGGAGCAAATAAAAAACTCTTGAGTTAACTCCAAGAGAATATAAACAACTAAATAAAATAAGATAGATAATACAAGATATAAACGTAGACTTCTACAAAAAGACAGAAATAAAGACTGAAAAAGCCCAAACTGAAATGATACTTGGAAATGAAAAAAAGTCATAAATCAATAAAAAGCCTTTATAGAAGGTCTTATCAATAGAAGGGATCATGGGTAGGACAAAGTGTCAAAGGTTGAAGAAAGGTAGAAAAATTGGAACATATAGTAATGGACAGAGATATAACCAACCAACCAATCAACCAAAAACATCTGAATGTAACATGCAAGACCTTAGAGACAGCATGAAAAGATCAGAATTATGAATGATAGGAATAAAGAAAGAGAATTACATGCCAAAGACATAGAAAATATTTTCAATATAACTATAGCAGAAATTTTCTCAAATCCAGAAAAATAGAAGCCCTTTCAAGAAAAGAGACATGTAGTCAACCAAGCAGGAAGGACTAGAAAGAAACTCCACATGTTATAATACGAAGTATGGAGAGTTGCAAGAATGGAATGACAAATCACATATAAAGGCAGGGCCCTAACAATAACAGCTGATTTCCCAATAGAATTTTAAAGAACAAAATGGTAGGGAATGGTATGTCTCAAGTTCTGAAGACCATAGCTAACAGCCCTAACTACTGTACACATCAAGGCCATTTGTCATTGATGGAGAAAGAAGAACAGTTAAAAGAATTGGTGACCACCAAGCCAGTGCTGTGGAGTATAATAAAAGAAACTCTTCAGACTAAAGAGAATGATAAACACATGCAAGAGGCTACAGCAGAAAATAATGTAGAACATTAACTCAAGCTACTAAAAATTAGGAAAATAGCAAACATTGTATAATTCACAAAATGAGAGGAATGAATGCAAACTTTCAAGAATAACCCTGAATATGCATTGGTTACCCAATGACGTAGACACAGATTAGTAGACTGAATTTAAAAACAGGATCCATCTACTTGCTAACTCCCCAAAAAATACCTTAAAATCAAAGGTAGACACTGTCCTAGGGTGAAAGGACAGAAAAACGTGTCATAGGCAAATGGAACTAGCAAATATGTGCCAGTATTATAATCTGATAAAATAGAGCAGACAAATGCAAATTGGGAGAGATGAAGAAGGTCATTTCATATGTGATTAACTAAAAAAGAGGAAACAATAGCTCTAAACATCCATGTATTGAATACTGCCATGCCCATTTTCACAAAACAAACACTACAAGTGTGAAGTCACAGATTAACTTCAACAAAGCAATAGCGGAGATTTCAGTCCTCCATATCATTAGTGGAAAGGTCATTAAGACAAAATTAAACAGAGAAACATTGCAATTAAGTGACATCAGAGTTCAAATAAACTTAGTAGACATCTAGAGAACATTCTATCCAAACCACAATAGAATACACATCCTCGTGAGGAATCTTTGGGGGTGTTCTCTAAAATATAGAGTCTCAGAAAATAAATGAAAATTGAAATAACTATATATTTTACCTGATCACAACTACATACAGATTGTAATTGAGAGCATCGAGAAAAAAAAATCTACAGAGTCATGAAGATTCAACACGACACTTGCTGGTTCTTTGAGTAAAACAAGAAGGAAATAAAAATACTCCTAGAACTGAATGAAAATAAAGGCACCAGTGAATGAAAATATAGCACATATACTTAACAGAACATTATTCCTCCATGAAGAAGAAAAAAGGCATGTAATAACAAAAAAATCCAGAGAAAGCAGAGAATGCCACACTCAGTGAAATAAGTCAAGTCCAGAAATACAAACAACACATTTTCTCTCATATCATAATTAAATTCATTATTTTTTGCAATTAGTACTCACTGATTAAAAACTCAACCACTCACAATCAAGACAGATTAAGCAGTTTTAGAGTATTGTTTTCATTATCAACATCTAAGTATTCACTAAAAATTTTTGAGAGGTCAAAAAGGGCAAATTTAAGAGTATCTTTTTTCCACTCTAAATTCCGGCAAACTGATAACTGAATAAAGAAGTCCCAGAGGGCATTATTGCCCCTCCTCCCAGAGTCCCAGCGTCTAGAGTTATGGTTCTCAACCTTCCTAATGATGGGACCCATTAATACAGTTCCTCATGTTGTGGTGATCCTCACCATAAAGTTATTACCACTGCTAATTTATAACTGCAATTTTCCACTGATGAATCATAATGTAAACTTCTCTGCTATTTGATAGTCTTAGGTGACCCCTATGAAAAGGTATTGAACACATGTTGAGAGCCGTTGTTCTAGACCCTCATTAATATTTATGAATGAATGTTGTGGAGACCACTGGTGACTAATGAGGAGCACACAGAGGGCAGGCTATTTACAGATGGGAAGCCCACCCTGCCCACTCATCCAGAAGACTGTCTAGCAGCTGACCCCACCTCAGGGAAGTGCTCTTCTTTTATAATGGTAAAACATTCATAATATAAATTTTTACCATTTTACAGTATAAATTTAGTGCCATTAATTGAACTCACATGGCATCAACCATCTCCTCTGTCTGTGTTTAGAACTTCCTTATCCTGAATGGGGACTGTATACCCACTCAATACTAGCTTCCGGTTATGCCTGTTTGTTCTAGCCCTTGAATAGTCTACTCCCGGGGTCTGCAAGCCTGTGACTTTTCCAGTAGTCTCAGAGACACTGTACCACCCATTGTAGCCTTTTATGTCTGACTTTGCTTTTTGCTTTTTCACTTAATATCTTGAAAGGCCATCCTGTCATCAGCCAGCATCTCCTTCCTTCACAGGAGAAAAAGGTTTATGCTGACGCACAGGAGATTTTTGGCCACCATGTCATTAATCCGGTGTAGCTATGGCAGCAATTCCTGGCCCAGTGTGTGCCTGAGGAAGTAGCCTCAGATGAAGGGAACAGCTCTCAGAGCAGGACACCCAGCTCCTGCCTACCAGTCCATCCAGGTGTGGCCCATTTCTCTATAGTTTCTGTGAATGGAGACAGCAGAGGGGAGGAGCCTTCTGAAGACGAGATGCTGACTGGCCTCTGTGGATCCCAATTTATTTTCCATTTTAGCATCTCAAATAGAAGGAAACTTGGACAGATAGGTGAGCTTTGTCACCATGGTAATAAAAGGAACTGATGGACTAGGGTGAGAAATGGAAGAGAACTCTGGCATGATGGTGCTTTACAGGAGACCCAAGTCGCCTTCATTCACCCTCTGCTCCTCAGAGACTGGCTCATTGATCTCCTCATCTGCAGCTTGGGTTTCCTGATTCTCCTCTTGTTTAGGACCCAGGTGAGCAAAGGTGGCAAACCTTTGGCACTGCCACTTGGCATCACTCCGACCTGGGTAGCAGCTGCCCAGCCAGCCCAAAGATCCTTCCCACCAGGAGTGTGAGGTGGAGGGCATACAACGCCCGCTTGCAGCTTCCTCAAGTCGTATCTACACTGCTACGCTGTGCAAATTGGAGAGTTTCTCTCCGTGAACATCTGGAAGACCAGCTGGACACGTGTTTTCCTTCGCATTAGTTTAGGCTCCTAATTAATCGTGTAAAACCCAAGCCAAATAATCAGGAACTGGGACTGAAAATAATCATTAGCTGCCCCTCCCAACACACACATTTCAATGAGAAGTTGGCCCAGGTGATGGGGCCTCACTTGGCTCAGTGTTATGATGTGGTGTTGGGGTTCTACATTGGGAGTGTACTAAAAAGAAATGCTGGGAAACAGCATTTGGTCATCTGTCCTGTGCAGGGTTTCCCCAAAGCCAATGGATGGGGATCTGTGTCCAATAATTTCTAAGGATGCCTTCCTTAGCCAAGTGTATTGTGTTCACTGGTGTTAGGTGGCCTGAGTTCAAACTCTCACTATGGTGGCTGCTGCTGTCTGGCTGTCTAGCCTGTAGTTTTCTCCTCTGCATAATGGGAACATAATGTTATATGTCTCACAGGCTACTGTGAATATTCATTTATTTCAGGTGCTGAATTTTGACCATGGCACACTGTAATCTTAATAAGTGGCTACCATTCTTGTTTTATTTCCTATCAATAATCTCTATTATTATTAGTCACATTAAAAAATAGAAGAGTTAGAAGCTAAGGGGACCACATCCATAAATCCAAGACATAGTTCCATTAACAGTTCATGGACTTAAAAATATTTTCTTTTTATTCTTTCGTCATCTGTCTTGGGCCATAAGAATCCAGCTGCATGTGCTGTTGTGTTCATCTGATGTGAGATGTGTCATTCTTTTTTGATATCATTGTGGACTAATGTTCCACTCAAGTTTATAGTACCAGAAGAGATTCCCCTAAACAGACTGACACATCTGCCTGTTTAGGGGACAGCATCCTGGCCAGAGGGAAGTAACTGTGCCTGGTGACTAGAATCTTGGAAATGCTTAGTTTTGCAACCTCCTCCTATGCTGAAAGCAGGCATCCTGCAAAGATTTATTGAGTGTTTCAAGGGCATCTTGCACATCAGACAGCTATGAAGAGGCTGATGCTGTCCAAGTGCCTCCAATGCCCATGGAATGTGCTGTGCTGCACTTGGGGTTTATTTTTGTTCCAGTGTTTAAAACCAGGGTGTATACTAGTGGTATACTAGTTAGGATTCTCTAGAGAAACAGAATTTATAGAATGAGTCAGTCTCTCTCTTTCTCTCTCTCTCTCTCTCTCTTTCTCTCTCTCTCTCTCTCTGTGTGTGTGTGTGTGTGTGTGTGTGTGTGTGTGTGTGTGTGTGTGTGTGTGTGCAGAGGGAGTTTATTAGAATGGTTGACAGGTTGTGGCCCAACTAAACTACCAATGGCTAATGGCTATCTACAAACAGAAGTTTTAAGAATCTAGTAGTTATTCAGGCCATGAGGATGGATGTCTCAGCTGGTCCTTAGTAAATGCTGGAATCCTGGAATGCTGGAAGAAGTAGGCTCTAATGCCAATAAAGGAAGAGACTTGTGATCATGAGTGAGAAAAGCAAGCAGTTGAAGAGAGAGCAAGCTTTCTTCTCTCATATCTTTTATGTAGGCTGTCTGCAGGTGTGACCCAGACTAGAGGTGGGTCTTCCCACCTCAAAGATCCAGATTAGAAGTGGGTCTTCCCAATTCAAATTATTTAACTAAGAAAGAAAATCCTTTACAGTCGTATCCAGTCATGTGGGCTTTAGTTAATTCCAGATGTAGTCAAGTTGACAAACAAGAGCGGCCATCACACTAGACAAGCACTCTACCTGAGACTTCAGATTCAGGTCTTTTCAAAATTGGAGCCAGGGTCTTGCTAAGTTTCCCAACCTGGCCTTGAACTCATTGTAGCCCAAGGAAGGCCAAGAACTTGAGGCCCTCCTGCCTCAAGCTCCCAAGTGGATGGTCTGCAGCGCTGTGCTGCCCCACACAGCTCTTAAAGGATGTGTTGATATTGATTCTTCTTTCTTTTTCTTTCTTTCTTCCCTTCTTTCTTCCTCCTTTTTTGTGTATTTTGGAGTCAAGGGGATTGATTTATTCATCTCACTATTATATGTTACAGACTAGATTTTTGTAATATTCATATACTTTAACATTTTAAACAACCTATTATGAACAATGATTTTTTTTTTTCTGGGGTGGGATTTTCCGACAGGTGGAAACAGATCAACAGATGCAGATGGATCACAAAAAGAAACATTCTGAAGCATTGGCAAGACAAAGGATATTTCTATGTGATGACATTTCAGGAATTAGAAAATATTAACATTATATACATATGATACATATATACATATCCCCCCTTTCCTTCATTTTTTCCAAAGATCCTTGAAAGACAGTTGAACAATCACAGAGCACAGCAAGACAATTACCTCCTTAAGGCAAAGCTGCCTACAGAGTGGTCTGCCTGTGCAAGCTGCCTTCAGGTAAGGGAGCTGAAAACTGCTGCCTGGGCATGGAGCTGCCCCTCTGCTTACCCCTTCCATCCATCACTCTCTCCTGCTTCAGACTCCTCCCAGTTTCCGGATCTACAGACTCCTGTCTCCTGACAATGCTCTGGAGTGCTCCCCAGGGCTCCTGTCTCCTGACAATGCTCTAGACTGCACCCCAGGGCTCCTCCCAGGCAGGATTCAGAACCTTTTTCTGTGGCAGGAAATTTCTCCCAAATGAGACTTCATTAAATCTCTCTCCTGTATTTTCTATACTTCTTCTATACCTTACACTTGTTCCAGAGGAGTAGAGCCATGGGAGGCCCTTGTCTCTTTAACTTGATGCCTGGGCAGTTTCTGGTTTATTCTAGCTAGTGGTTTAAGGAGTTGGTGGGTAAGGAAAGCACATCCATGCTGAAGCATGTGCTTCCAATCTTGATCAGAAGCAGGCAGATAGACAGGGCCATTGCTCAGGACCACCTAAGGCAATCTTCACCCATAGGTACAGGTCTTCCTAGAGTCTGAGCTCAGCTCTCCAGCATGGCCCTCCTCTTCCCCTGCCAGCATGGCCCTCCTTTGTCCTTTGGGTTTATGTGACTTGTCTTCTGGGCTGTGCTTTGGATTCTGCTTATCCTAGCCAATGGCTTAGAGCAAATTCAAGGAACACTCACTTGTCTTGCCTCACACTCTCCTCTCTAAACATTGCAGATAAAGGCAGGGCCTTGCAAAGTTCCTGCCTCACCCCATCCCACTACCTCCTCATGCATCACCCACCCCATCCACCTCCTCTCCAAGGAGGAGGCCTCCTGCCTGTCTCCAGTCAACGGAGTAGGCAGTTAATATGTAAGCCTCCAAGATGGCATGCCAGAGCAGGGTTGCTCATACCTAGGAGTGAGACAGAGGATTCTATGCAAAAGGTTCAAAGGGCCAGAAAAGATAGTGCCTTTCTATGATCTTAACACCCAGGATACTAAGGCTAGTCCGGATTACACAGTGAAATCTTGACTCAAAAGAACATAAAATGAAAAAAAAAATCAAAATAAACTGATAGAAGATTTTCTGTGGTAAGCCAGAGAAACTTGGCAACTTTAAAGGTATTGTGCTTCTAGCTGTCATTACCAGAAACAATGGCTCAAAGTGGCGTAATCAAGGCAGGTTCTTATAGGTGCTTGAAAATTATACACGAAGGGTTTAGGCTGAGCTGCATTCTGAGACTATGTGATCTCACTAAAGACCCACTTTCTTCCTTGTGGCTTCCAGTGGCCATGGAGAATGCAGATTTCATTATTTGAATCCAGGATGGAATAGAGCAATGCCTTTCTTCTGGCATTTCTAGAATTTGTTTCTACTGAAAACTGACTTAGGTGGCTTCTGCACAACTTCCAGCCAATCACCATGGCTACAGCAATGAATGTGTTGGTGGAAAGGTCTGATGTCTCCTGGATTTGGAAAAGCTGACTTCTCCACAACACCAACAAATGGAAAGCAGGGATACATGCTATGGAGGCCACTCACCATAGAACCAGACTTGGTGGCCTGATGGAACCCCTACATGCTGAACAGAGCAGTTCCCCTTGGTGAATGGGGAAAAATTACCAGTGGCTGGGTACACACACTGTGGCGACTGTGAGCAGGAGAAGAATGTTTGGTTGAGATTTCAGTGTGTCTGCCAGCATTTGGACAGGTACACAGTTGGGCTGAGAACACATGCTTGCAGGTGTCTCTGGAATGGATACCAAAGCCACGAGCTGGCACCCTGCTTGGCCAATCCTGTGGCCAGGTCTCCATTGTTCCCACATAGGTATGGCACCATGAATGTTTCTCTCATTACATGTCCTTGTAATCTAGACATTAATCCAAGCTCAAGGAATGTAATGTGAAGCCACACAATTCACTTGCAGCAACCTCAAGGCCCCTTGTTGTCATAGGTTAGTGGCACAGTCCCCTCGAAGGGCTTGTTTACTTATGCAATACACAGGTTTTACTTGGTTCAATGGACTGTGTTACAACAACCTAGCAATTTGCATGTTCTTCCTGATTATCTGGTAATTAAACCCGGTAAGTACAAACATACTGTAATTATCGTGTAACCGACCATCTGGACGAAGAGATGGAAATAACCATGTATTTACGCTATAGCTGTATAATAATTATGATGTAATGGAATGATCAACCATGAACAAGAAAGAGGATTTGCTGAGAGTCACGAACATACTTTAACATGTTTCTAGAATTAATTCTAGCATTAAATTTCTAGAAATAACTAGCACTGAAAGGCAATTGGCTGATGAATTCTGTTCAAATAGAGGCACTGAAGGCATCCCAGAAGATGAGCTTATAAGGAAGCAAAGGCAGAGCAGGAAACCAATGAGCCCACTCATTTATTTGGATCTTACACTTCATTGGACATCACTAAGCATTTGTTTATTTGAACTGTTCCCCCATTTGCATCAGACAAACCAGTGCCCATCAGTAAATGAAAATGTGTTTGAAATTGGTCAATATGTTTTGTTTAGAGGCCTTAGATTCTTGGAGGATAAAATAGAATGTTTGGCCACAAATATAGTTTGCAAATATTAGTGTTTGTATGACTATAAAACTTTATAAAGCACACTCACTCTGTTGGACAGAATGGTGACTGCAATATCTTGGCTAGTGGGTATTAAGTATCACAGAGTGATATGTACACAGGAAGAAGAGAAAAAAAAAGCAAATGTGGAGCAGGCAGGTGGCCAAATTAAGTGTCAGATAGGCAACTAGCAAACATCTGAGTTATAAGGCCTGAACTGAGGTGTCCCTGTCCAATCCAAGATTTTGGAAAGGTAATACACATCACACAGCGTTTTCTTACAAAAAATTAAAATTAAGTTTACTGCATTACTGGTTTTTTTATTTTAATTTTCTCCTTTTCTTCTCTCTCCCTCTTTCTCCTCCTCACTTCCTTCCCCCCCCCTCTTTCTTTTTATCTCTTCCCTACCTTCCTCTTTTCCTTAATTTTTAGTAGGGTCTTATGTATCACATGCAGAACTCAAATTCAGGATCTTTCTGCCTCAGCTTGCTGAGTGCTAGGTTCAAGGTCTACAGGCATGTGCCACCATAGAACATGTATTTCTATTTTGGAACCCAAAGGAGAAAAATATGGAGGAGGTAATTCTAATCATCATTGTAGGATGTGACTGGCTCTTCAGATGGCTTTTGCCACTAGGTCCTTGCTGCCTACATTCTTCATATATATGTTCTTTGTGTCATTGTGTCTGTTGGTGATTCAGTGTCTCCTAAAAGACTCTGGGCTGTTTTCTCTGCCATTTTCTTCCCAATTCCACCCATGTTATACAGTATCATTTACAGTTTAATCATTTATGGTAGCTCTGAAATAGTATTCACAATATTAATTGAGTTAGAATTTGAAGATTTTTTTCTCTGTAAATATGTATATGCATGTTAGTAATGTAGTGAACAAAACAATCTTGAGGGCCAGGATTACTCAAGTTTAGATTTTTTTTACCATGAGTCAGGTTTCAGGATCTTCACTGAAGTGGTTTATCATAGATGAAGGTTAATGAATATGTAGGTTTTTGTTGTTAAGTTTTTCTTTTAATTCTCACAGTTTTATTTAGTGTTATGTATTTAGGTTTGTTTATATTCTGACATTGGTCTGTTCTGTGGCTGATGTTTCCTGGGGAGATGTAGCACTCATATCTATTCACCCCAGATAGGGATTGCACAACAGACCAAAGTAAGAATACCACCAAAGTCCAACTTGGTGAACCGATTAGTTTTGGGGTTACTTATAGGAATATGGATGAGGGGTTACATACAAGAGCAGAAATGACTCAAAGACAGCTGCATCCCCAAAGCCCCCCCACCCCACAGTATGACAGCTCACAAAAACAGGAAACCTGGAGTATACTGCACAGTCTGCAGGCACCTCAACAGGTTGAAGAGTGTTCTTTCTCAGGTGTCAATTGGTCTGAACCTCTTCTAGACAGACAGCTGGTTTCTTCTTCTTCCAGGCAGCTGGTCTTGTCTTTTAGTCTTCTCTGTAACTCTCAGTAGTCTTCATTGCTTTCTTGTAGGGAGGAATAAGCCTAGTGAATTTAGTCAGTTTCAGGAACTTCCTGATTTTAAGTTGTTTACTCTATGTCTTAAGGAGCTTCTCTGCAGGATGGAGTATATCAGTGTGGGAACAAAGAGCTGTACAGTAGTATCCAAGTAACTACATTTCTCAGTGTTTTTTTTTTTTTTTCTTTTTCTTTGACTAGAATTTTGACTAAATCTGTTTGAGGCTCTCTCCAGCATCTGGAATCTGCATTTTCTCCAGCATTTTCCTCTCCTTTCTCTCCATCTTGCCAACAGCCTGCTAAAGGCTGCCCAGGAATGTGAAGGTGTGAAGGTGAAGAGTGAGGTTCATATCTGTGTGAGGACTTTGCTCACAAGTTTAAAATTCCCAAAGAAAGCTGATGAAAAATAGGAGTATTTATTAAAGCTTTGGGCACAGTGGGCTTCTGTTGGGTGCTTTTAGACCTCCTTTGCTGCTTCTCCCATCAAAGGTGCTTGGGTTTCTGTGAAGTCTCTGTACACTTGAGTCTTGTTTCTTCTGTTTTCAAACATAAACATGTCAGAGGGTAGACGTCACCCCTCTGTTACCAAGAAGGGTCCTGATTGTCCTCTCTCTCTCTTTACAATGATTGGGTCAAAGGTGAGCCTGCACCTGCTTTAGACTAATGAGTATGAACCCCAGGGTATGTGCAGGACCGGCTGAGAGTATCTCTTACTTTGGCTCACTCATGTTATATCAGTCACCCTCAGCACAGGGAAGCCTGGGACTGCAAGAAGAGTCTGTGGTTCCTGGGCATTAACTGGACATAGAGAAGTACGGGGTGGGGTAAGACTGAATCCTTGACCATGTTATTTCAGCCACTAAATTAGCCAGCATTCTGGAAAGTCAGAATGACCTTAGGGCTTTCTAGTAATGTGACTAAATCTTATTAAATAGTCATAAGAAATAAAGTTTTTTAATTTCATTTATAATGAATCACAAGTAAGACAAGAATTAATTTTTACTTATTTAAAAAAAATTTTGTTAATGCCTACTGGTGGTGGCCCACACCTTTAATATCAGTACTGGACAGGTAGAGACAGGTGAATCTCTGTGAATTTGAGGTCAGCCTGTTCTACAAAGTTAGTTCTAGGACAGCCAGGACTGTTTTTGTCTCAAAGAACAAAACAAAAGAAAGAATTGTTTATTTTATTTTTGTATTATTTTTGTTTTTAATTTTAAATTTTATATATTGTGTTACTTTATTTATTTTAAACTTTTAAATTCTCTATATATGTACACACACACACACAAATCTGCATAAGCATATACATTTACTTCAGTAGGCTAAGGACAGAGATCTTAAAAGTGGCCAACATGCTCCCTTTGTTACTTAGAGGTTCAACAAATGTTCTTCTGATTCCTGCTTCTTGGGGTTTTCTGGATCTTACTATATTGATGCCCTTGAATTCTATCCTCTACAAAAATGAGCCCCAGAAAGCTTCTGGAAATATAAATGTAGACTTTTCTAGAACATTCTGGTTCTTGTGTTTGTTGCTTCTCTGTGTGTGTTGGGGGGTTCTTCCCCTTCTTCTGCTTTCCCCAGGGGCCTTCAAAGGTCCACACACATGACTCAGTCACTGTCTCTCAGCAAGGGATCTAAACTCCCAGGAGGGAGATGCTAATTGGACCATTTTATGTCAGAGGTCAGCCTTTGATCCAGCAACTATAGCCAGAATGCCAGGGTCACCAAGGATACAACTGACTCTCAGTCCACCCCTGGGAGGTGGGAGGAAGGTCTGGAGAGGAAGAGTAGTTTAGTCCCTGGAATGTGCCCACACTCAGTGGCCTCTGAGGGATCTATCCAGGGCTTGGGTCCATTTCCTCCATACAGCCTGGCTGCACAGCTAAGGGGCTGTCTTGTGTGGAAATGAAAAGCAAATGGGGGTAGGTGCTGCTGTGAGGTAAGTGAAGTGTGGAAAGTTCTCCCGTGTTCTCAGCAGTGCTGAGAAAGTCACAGGAGCCAGAGAGACACACTGCTTGTGTTATTTAGCCATTGTAAACTCAACAGTGGGAAGCTTTCTTTAGCATTACTGTGAATGGCTCCTGTTTCCCTAGCCAGGTTCAGTACACAGCACTTTCTCATACATGAATGCAATGATCCAGAGACTTCCCTTGGGGAACAGAGCCCATTCCCTCATCTGACAGACAAAGAAGTTGAATGGTTTCTTGGCTAGTGGTTCTCAGCATGAGCATCTCATGGGAATTTGCTAGAAGCAAATCAAAATTTGCAGTACTTTCCAGGATCTGCCTTTGATAGTTACTGTGATTCTGGTGCCCACCAAGGCCTTGACCTCTTCGCCAGGCCATTTTTCTGAAAGCTTTGCAATGTTTCAGGGAGGCTTGTCCAGTAAGTTCACATGCCTGTGGTCCCAACTTGACTTACAAGTTCTCTGATGCTGCAGAAGGGTGTTGAGAGTCAAAGATTCTTGCTTCTTATTTGCTATTTATGAGCAATATCTGGGAAGACTGGCTTTGGCCTTCTGTCCCTCTGGTGGCCTTTTCCAGGCAAGGCCAAGTTAGCCTTGCTGCATCCTTCTATACCTCCAAATACCACAGGCCTGGAGCTCAATGAAGAGTGTGCCACTGCCAGAATTTTCTTGTTCTTTCCTTGTTCTCACCCACATCTTCTTGTCCCTCATTCTCCACCAAGGACTACAGGCAGCCTCTTAGTGAGAGGTTGGCTGGAAAAGCTGATGTCTCAGGGCTTTTGTGGCAGCATGGACTGTGTATGATGCATGTTGTCTTGGTATGGGGTTCATCCTTTTAATGCCCATTGCAGGGCCCCGGTGCCCATATGTGTTTGGTAAAGACTTCCTTATGAGGTCTATAATATCAATGAGTTGCAACTCAAGTCCTTCCAGAACTCTGGTCAATGCTTCTGCCCTATACTACTGTATCAGGAAGACTTGTTACCTGTAAGGAACCTCAGGAAACAGATTGGCTGACATAATCAGGAAAGAAATTAGCTCAAGGTTATGAAAGGCACCATGCCACAGGGAGAGCCGAGAACCTCCACTCAAGGACCTCAGGTCCAAGAGATTCCCATCATCTCACAAGAATATCTTATAAGGGAGACCACTCCTATGGCCAAGATGTACAGCTAACCTAACTGGTGACCCTGCTGCCTGTGTTCCTTCCTACTCACTGCCACCACAGCCCACATTTCCAGTTCCCAGTTCCATCCTTTTTGTGTCCCCAGATCCAGAAAACAACACCAATAGAACACTCTGGGATTGAAGCTTTTGACCAGTGAACCAAGTTGGAAGGGGAAAATTTGCTGCAAACAAGTTAAAAAGTTTCTATTGAAGGGTCAGTGCTTAACTCTGCTGAAATAAATGAACAGTAGGATGTCTAATGGGAGAAAGGGCATTCAAATGTACTACTGAGTACATGCATGGAGTCACCTGAAATAGGAGGGCTTGAAGAAAGGCCAGATGGTTGAGGTTTAAATAATGTCTTCAAGGGGGAAATCAAGGGGTTGTAGGTACTTTTAGAGCATAAATCACTTGTAGGAGAAAGAAAGGGCCAAGAGAATACACAGTAAGCACTAAGTTTCTCATCTGACTTTTATTCTTTCACTTTGTGGGGAGTTGATACTTTCTTGAGTAAGGACTTGTCATGGAGAAGATTGGAAGAATATTAGCATGCCAATCAGTTAGTTGGTTTTTAGGTAGATAAGTGAAATTTGGAGAAAGGTCCTTCTTACATTAGCTCTTAACCAATAACTCTCAATTTTAGACCATGATACTTATGGTTACAATAACTCAACAAGTTTATTTTTATCTTTTTATGAGGGAGATAGAGTATGCTTTTTCCAAGGTTCAGAAGGTGCCCCAGCCAGCAGGGTCTTCAATGTGGACCTGAAGAAAGGGGGCAAAACAAACGAGGGGCAAGAATCACAAGGAAGAGAGCAAGACAAAATTTTCTGAGCAAGTTCTGAAAGTTTATTTTTCAGCCAGCAGTTAAATACAAACTTGTAGGCACATAGATAGGGTGGGGGAAATTCACAGTTAAAGGGTGATTTGCTATGGAAATCTATCTATTGTCAGTCAATTGCCTGAAGGGAGTCACCTGCCATCTGGGATGAAACTTAACTCCTGCTAAAAGGAAACTGCCCCAATTCATGGCATAATTTAAGAGAATAGGGATTATAGCTTTCTGGTTCCCAGAAAGAAGGTGGTCAGTTGTTGTGGGGTATCTGTACACTTTGTGAAGATGTATTGCTGTGTTGCTATAAAAAGCTGAATGGCCAATAGTAGGTAGTAGGTGTAGGTGGTGTTTTCAGGGAGAGAAAGGAAGAGAAAGAAGATGGAAATTCAGGAGAAGCCAGGAAACATGGAGAGGAAACAAGGTGGAAGGGAGGTGATGGCACATGAAAAAGTGTAGATTTAAATAAGATGGGTTAATTTAAGTTATAAGAGCTATTTAAAAACAAGCCTATAGGCCAAACTTTCATAATTAATAAGAAATCTTCATGTCATTATTTGGAAACTGGTTGAAGAGACAGAAAAAGACACATCACGTATGATATCCAATGTGGGAGCACATATTTTCAGCTAGGACCTGAGAAATTTTAAAAAACGTTCCCAACACACAAACACAGAGCCAGATATGGCTTCCTAATTCTGCAATCTCAGGCAGGACACAGGACAGCATACAGAAACTCAGCTCCTGGCAACTGCCTATGGGCTTGAGCCCCTGTCATGTGAGGAACTGTGTGGTGGGTTCATGGCTTAGCCTATGTGGTAACAGAAGGCTGAAGAATGCAGTAAAACACCCACACCCAAAAAAACCTTTAACTGGGTACAGAAAGAATAGATATAGATAGTCATAGAAAAATTTAAAAATAATAAAGTCTTTAAAGATAGAGTAAAATAATATAAAATTAAAAAGCAATTTAAAGATGGAAAATGCACAGGGAATCTAGATCTTGTATGATGTTTTATTGACTTTCCATTTTTTGAGTACTGATGAACAAATGGCAGTTGTTGAGAGACAATGGATTTTAAAAGGGATTGGTGAATTAAACCATCCTATTTTCTTTAGAGATGTCTTGCTTCAAAATGGAAGCTGGGAAATGTGTTGCATTGGGGGATAGGCTCTACATTTGATTACATAGGAAGCAAAAGGTTATGGTTCTCTTCAAAATTAATGAAGATCAAATTTGCTTGGGGAAGATATCCTGAAGATATTGGCTACAGACATGAAGAAAGAAACCAAGAAAGATTACAGGACAGGTGATGTATAGACTGATCTCTCTACTATGGAAATAGCTCTGAGATTGGATGAGACATGATAAATCTTGTTGGCTACTGAGGCCTTATGACATATAATTACATGGCATCCTTTCATGTGACATGGATAGTAGTTTGGTCTTACAATCCAAACAAACTTATACAGCTAAATAATACTTTTTATCTGTTCAAACATAAAACAAAAAATCATCTTTCACTGACTTAGTACACTGTATATTTCATATGTTAATGTAGATGTATACATTACAATTAAAAATGTATGAGTTTTCAGGAATAGACAGGTGCCCAGGTGATCCAGGTTCTCAGAATGCCTCGGCTGCAGTTCCCTCAAAATTCTGCAATGAGAATGACTTCAAAGCTGCTAGCTAAGATAGCACATCCTCATTGACTATCTAGCCAGACTTCAGGTAAGGTCCATATGTTCCTATCACATAAGGACTAAACAAAAAAAAAATAGGTTTCTCTCCAAGGACTTTATCATTCTTCTAATTTTTTCAGGGTCTCTCAAGGATGCTACAATCTCAGACTACAGGACACTGTTTAGAGGACATGACACTCATATTATTTTGTTCATTCAGTGGATTATGAATGTTTGCCATTGTTGGGAGAGTTGGTTAAAAGTTGCTCTTGATTATAGTCAGAAAAAAAGGTGAACAAAGGAGAGTAGATGCAGGGATCTCTTTCTGAAGGGAAAGAAAGAGGTAGACTATAGAAATTATGGGATAAAGTGAAGATTGTTAAGTCTACTTTTAAACAACAACTAGACTCAAATATTTTAAGTTGATATGTTTTTTATATATATTGTAACAAATGTAAGGTTATTTTTGTTATACTATATATGTTTCTATTTTTGTTTAAGGTACAGTATAGTATCTATGCAGCTTATTTAGAAATATAATGTAAAGTTTTATTCCTTAAAAGCTATTTAGAGTAATAAATACAGATTAACAGGTAGAAATTGATATCAATCAAACAAACTTATAGCAGGTATATTTTCAAAGTCAAATATATCTTAGATAGATAGTATTCAAATACTTTAGAGACCTCCAGAATATGGTATTTAAGATGTTTTAATAACATAATGCTTTTCATGACAATGAGACATGTTGGCTCCTGTCAGCACCAATCTACCTCAGAGAAACTGATGGACATCAATAGAGTTTGCTTTCATTGTGGCAACGATATCCACTAGGCAAATTACTGCCCTTACCATGACTGCTAACACTATTCCGTCCAAATTGGACAAAAAGACACAAAAGAAGAAGATTGCTTAACTTTGTCAAGACAAGGTAGGACAGTCCATCAAAATTTCTGCTTCACAAAAAGTATATCATATATTCTTGGCCATAGGCCAAAGATGGATGCCCCAACATTGCAGAGAAATCTTGAATGACTACCCAGGCAGCCAGATGTCTCTGTCATTTCTTAGATTTGGAAATTGCTTGGTCCATACGTCTTGTTTAATCAGGTAATATTATATCATTCTCTGGCCTCTGACTGGGTTGAAGATCAGATAGTTATAGTTAAAGATTTTCTTAGTTTTTATAGAATATAAATCAGGTGCAGAGCATTGGACTCACCAAAATAGGATAGATAATGAGGTATTTTTTTTTTAATTTGCCAATATTAATAGCCTGGACATTGTGAATATAATTCTTAGCTGATAATTGATCTTATTATACATAGTTTGAATATGTTAGAGTTTAAACATTTACTTTTTATTTAGACAAAAAGAGGAAAATATTGTGAGATATTTGTATACTGTGTAAAGGTGTATTGCTTTTATTGTTATAATAAAAAGCTGAATGGCCAATAGCTGGGCAGGAGGTATAGGAGAGATTTCTTGGGAAAGTAAGGAAGAGGAGGAGGAATGTAGGCAAGCAGGAGATGCTAGGAGGTAAAAAGGGAAAACAGGAGGTACAAAATGGAAAAGAGTTAATCCCACATGATAGAATATAGATTAATATAAATCAGCTAATTTAAGTTATAAGAGCTAGCTAGAAATAAGCCTAAACTATAAGCCAATCTTTTATGATTTTTAAGAAGGCTCTGTGTCATTATTTAGGAGTTGATTGATGGGACAGAAAAAGACTCATTACAGAAAGTTTTTAAATAAAAAAGAATTTTGGAAGCTAGGTATTCCAAAGAATGTCTATTAAAAGTTTTTGACTATGGAGCCATGGTAGTGATACATGGAGCACTAAGGCAGGTAGATTGAAAGTTTAAGTTTAAGTTTATGGCTGTATAACAATCTTGTCTTAAAAAAATAAAATCAAAATAAAACAATAAAATAATCCTAATGGAAACTGAAGGTCCTACAGCTCTTACATGCTGGGCCCTGGTTTCTAGCAGACGCCCTTGTCTTAAGTGATGTGATAAACAGCTATCTTTAGCTGAGATAAACTCTATGGCAACTTGAGGATAATGGGTTTATTTCATCTTACACTTAGACCAACCATCACAGAAGGAAAGCATGGAAGAAGCAGAAGCCATGGGAGAGCATCACTTACTGTCTTACTCCCTGCTTTGTTATACACTCCAGAACCTCCCTCCCCAGGGTGACACTGTCCATAATGAGCCAGAATCTCCAGCATCAATTGTTAATCGAGAAAATATCACCATAGGCTTGCCCACAGGCCAATCTGGTCCAGACATCTTTTTAACTGAGGTTCCCTCTTCTCAAATGACTCTAGCTTGTGTTAAGCTGACATAAAACTAGCCCGCACACACCCCTTATTTAATGGTCCCAGAAGTTCTGGTAACTCAGTACTATTAGTACCACCCCATATTAACAGGAAGAAACAGAATCTAGACAGTTGAGCAATGGGAATGAGATCACATAAGACACAAATTGATGCTTATGTGATGGCGTGAATTTACCTCATAGATGCAGCTCTGGCATAAGATTCAACCAACCGTGGATTAAAAATATCTGGAGACACACAATGTGTCTCTCTGGACATGTACAAACTTTTCTTGTCATTCTTCCTTTACCTAGAGAGGAATTGTTTACAGAACAGTTATCATATTAGGCTTTCACCCAGGAAGACATGCCAAGGCTGTTTGCAAATCCTATTACTTTACAGGTAAGGCCTGAGTGTCTGATCAGGTTAGTATACTGAAACATAGCCCCAGAAATACTGAAAGGTGATTGTATTGAGAACACTATAGGTGACTCTGGTGGCTACGTCAACTGACTAGAATAGGCACATAGGTAAATGGTATCCTCTCTGTGATCTGAAGGGTTCACATGAATTCCAAATGAAGCGTCGTAAGATCTCTTTCTAAGGAGTCAGAACATAAGGCAACCTATTTTCAGCCTGCTTGACATGTTGACCTATAACACATGGTTGTGAAAGAATATAATCCTAGGAGCCATTCTCTTCCACTTTAGTTTTGTTAGAATTTCTTCTTCATTTAACATAATTATATTGCTTATTGTAAAAATAATGCTGTCTTTAATTGGACATCTAACAATGATAGCAAACTAAGGAAATGAGAAGAGAGACAATGTTGCTTTAACATTAAATTTAACCTAGAGTTTCCTGATAAGAAAGGACTAAGATGAATAGTCCTGGGAGTTTCCCTTCCTAAGAAAGCCAGGGACATTAAATTATAGTTTGTGGTGCCTCTGGCTCATAGCTTGCATTATTTCACTGTACAGTAGTCCAGTGGATGCCTGAAATTGCAGATGGTAGAGAACTCTACATGTTTATGGTATTTATATCTGCAATGAAGTTAATGTTTAATTCAGGCCTAGTACAATGCTAGCAATGATAATTAATAAGAACATAGAACAGGGCATGTGAGATGGCTTAGCTGATAAAGGTATTTTCTTCCATGCCTGGTATTGTAATCATGTTGTGATCTGTTATGATATACACTTTACCTGGGGTGATTGGCTGATGGCTATAGACTAGAGACTTAATGTCCCATGTGGTGAGAGACACGTGAGAGGCAGCGGTGGCGGACATGGCAGGTCACTTAGGCAGGGTCTATGGAGAAAGACTTTTTTCTTTATTATAAATGAATAAAAGGAGATTAAATAATGAGAGAGAGAGAAAGGGGGAAAAGAGAGAAGGAAGGGGGAAGGGGTTGAGAACATGCTCCTGAAAAAGAAGAAACAAAAGAGAAAGGCAATTGACATTCTTCTTAAATGGATCTTGATATCAGAACTCAAGGCACTGTGTGGCTTTAGAGGCTGGAACAGAATCCTAACATTCCTCACTTCTTGATTATATATATGGAGAGTTATTGATGGCTAGGGGGATACAATCATGGCAGGATTTGAATGAAGAGGCATCCATCTAATTGTTATCTTGGGGATCTTCAGGCATCTGTCCCTTTGAGGAGCAGAGAAGGTAGATTGTAACACAATCTTCAGAGATCTGAAAAATAGCTGGAACAGATTTATATTTTGGTGTGTCATAGCAAGTTATGGCTCTATTTTGTTTTGGTTTGTTTTTTTAACTTGTCTCAGGGGCAAGGGATGACATATTCTTTTCTATAAGTGCTTCAAGCTGAAATTGGCTTTCATAATCAGAGCTTAAAAAGGGATGTCTCGCTGTCTAGAGCAGGTTGAACTTTTCCTGAAGTGTGACTGACACTGGAGGACCCAGTTCAATTGGTTGATTTCTGCCAAAAGCAAAGATGGCGCTGTTCACGGGACATTTGCCAGAAACAAAGATGGCATCTGACAATCTGGAGCACTAAAATTAGTGAAGAGCCCAAAGTTGGCAAAAAACAGGAACAGGCAGTTATGCACCTCAGCAGCACAGATTGAACCCCCCAACACAAAAGTGCAGGGGCCCACTGTGTCTCAGTGGTGTAGCGGTGGCAGAAATGTGCTCTTTCTAGCTAGCCACTTTGAGCAGACAGACCCTGCTGTAAAAACAGCTGTCCAGTCCAGAGTTCTGAGCGTCCATTCCAGGACTTCAATAAAGCTTGACATTAGAACTCAGGACAAGGGGTGGCTTCAGAGGCTAAAACAGAATCTTAACGCCTGGGATCTGCGTTCAGTCTTGGAATCCCAGTGGTGGGAGGTGAAAATTGATTTTTACATAGAAGTCATGGCAGGCACATTCATTTGAATACTCGTGCACACGTGTGGGCACACACACACACACACACTTACACACTTAAGAGGATTAAAAATAAAATAGAGCTATCACTAAAATTCTGTGATAAAAATTCTTTCAAACACATAAATTACTTGTTCCTGGAATTTTTCACATAGTGCCTTGGGGCTATAGGGGACAGGAGTATCTGAAATCACGAGAAGCAAAATCATAGACAAGATCAATACGCAATTTTAAAATTAGGGAATTTATTTTTGATTTTTTATTATTTATATTAACACCCACTTGGCCTGCTGTTTTAGTAGGTTTGTATAGCTCTCATAGGTCAAATTCAGCCTCTGTCTAATGCTCCCCTGCCTCTAGCCAGGCAGTGGGTCCTCAGTTTCCACATGTGAGAGAGAACAGCACTTCTCCGCTTCAAGCCTTTACGCTGGCTTTCCAGAGGGTAAGCTACAGCCATGGCAGACCCAGAGCTCTCCAACTGAATCAGCAGCTGCTGACTCCAGCTTGCCACTGTGGTGGCCTGTTCAAGGAAGCTCCTGCCCCATATACATACTGCTCTCCTGGTCCTCGTCTGCATTCGCTGCCTTCTGGACAGAGTCAGTGCCCTTCCTAGGTGCCAGCCCACAGGCCCTGCATGTCCCCCTTTACTCCTGGTCCTGAGCTTTGTTCCTTTGTTTTTATTGCTCCCACTCTCATTGGTTCTTTCTATACTTCACACTTGTGTGCCCATCTCAAGGCTTCAGCCATGGCTTACCCTCCTCCTGAACCCACTCCTGCAGCCAACTTGGTTTCCTTCTAAATTGTCCCCAGCCTTGCTTCTAAGATAGTCCTCTACCTCCGCTTCCTTTCCATGCCTCCTGCTGCATTTTCTTTCATGATTTCAGTGATATCTGTAGTGACCATTTCTCTGACTACCTGTCTGTTTTTTTTTTTTTTTTTTTTTTTTTTATTTCACCAGGCAATGTAAATTCCTCAGGGCTGGGGGTGGGGTGGAACTCACATTTTGTTCATTATTACTGTGTGTTTTGCTCCAGAGCAGTGCCTGGCACATAGGAGAGGCTGAATTTGTGTTGTGAATGCATAAAAGTCTATGATGGGTCAATGTTTAAGGCAAGATGTATGTATAGAGTCTTGCTAGATAAAGACATCTTTATATCAATGTAAAGGTTGGAGACATAGCAGTGCATTGTTTGATCTTGAACTGTAAGGGTACAATGCTGTAAAGATAGCTATGTTTATATCTGTACTGTTTCCAGATTAAAGGCCAAACAATGGCCAGTAGTCAGAGCAGGCAAGAACAATGGGAAAGCTGTTTACAGTTTCCTTGTGGCGCAAACTGGTTCTCTGAGCACCATTTCTTCATAAGTGATATTAACCCTTTGTGGGATCACTAGACCCTTTCTCAAAATGGTGCCATTGGCTAACTCTAAAATGTCTAACATCCAGACATGGTGCCATGATGTACAAGTAGCTTTTGACAAATCTATTGTTCAGGTAACCTGGCTGCCTTCTCCACACTGCACCTGTGTGGCCACTGGGCCAGGACAAGCCTGATGGCCTGTATTATGTCTTACCTGTCAGAGCCTCTCATGGCAATGCATTTTAATGGCTGCCAACCTATGCTATACTTTTGCTTCATGCTAACAGGAACTGCCCTTGGCCCACAAGTCTTGTTTCAATCAGGGCAGAAATGTAACCTTTCACAAAGTATGGCTGACCATCACACATCCATTCAGGAAGCCACTGTGGTTGAGCATTCCATCTAACTGGCAGCTGGCTGCCTGGAGAACTTTTTTCATATCCACATCCCAGGTGGTCAGCATTGGCAGGCCATAGCGCCTGTTTGGAGATAACTGGCAGGGAGGAGAGAGCTTTATCGTGGTTTGGAGAGCTGTGTGCCTACCTATACATCAGGTAGGGATCCTGGCGTAAGCCTTGCTGGCCCAGAAGCCTTCCTCCCTTCCTTCAGGCTCCTTGTCCCTCTGCCTTCCACCACATGCTTCCCCCCAGCCCCTCTTGAGGAACAAGGAGTTTTGATCTCTGACTTAGAGGCTGCCCTCCACTATTAAGAAGATGGGAGTGTCCTTATGGGGGTTGTATTTTACTCCCAATCTCCACAGATCCTTCTGTGAGGAGAAAGTGCCTTTCCCACTCTTCTAAAGCCACTTCCGGGAGGCAACGCTTCAGGAGAGGAGAGCAGATGTCAGCAGACACCCAGCCATCGATCTACTCAGTGCTTGTATTTTCCTACCAATTTTGTATTTTTCAAAAAGGACAATAAAACAATTGTACTCCGGGCTAATTAATGACAAGCTGGTAAAAGCATGTCCTCATTGTTCTATTTATTTCTCCATTTCTCCCAGTTAACAGCCCTGTCTCTGAAATGAATCAATGTCGTTTACACAATGCTGTCACCCCATTGTTCCTTTATCATCCTCCATTTTCATAAATCGGGGTGTTAATCCCTTAATGGCTTTTCTCAGCACTTAAAAAAAAAGAGGAAAAAAAAAAAAAAAAAAGCCCAGCTTCAGCTCAGCCTTAATCCACCAAGAGACAAAGCCTGTTTACAGAGGCGGCCTTGCCCTGAATTCAGTTTGGGGATTTAGTCCCTTCTGTTTGTTGGGCAAACAGGAGCCCTCACTCCCCAGGACACACCCCCATCCAGTAGGGTCTTCGTTGAAGCCGCCCTCCATGGGACCCTGAATTTGGCCCCGCACCTTAGGGAATGCAGTACGGAAGGAAGAGGAGTTGGTATTTCCTGGCTCTGCTCTCCTTTCCTAAGTGGGAAGGCAGCGTTTCAGAACTGTTCGGTCCCTGTATTAGTGAGGTCCTCATCACCTAGGCACTTGCTAGAAATAGCGCGCATTCGTCTCCCCAGCCTGTTGAGTGGGAAACCCTGTGCTTGAAGCAATCCTCCGGATGATTTCCGAGGGACTGCGGTGATGAGACCTGCTATCCCAGACTGTTTCATTCTAAGTTTAACTAGAGTGACTGCAGATGAGTAGCACTCGTCCAAAAGGCTTCCATCAAAAGTGCTTTAGATTATGGACGTTTGTGGATTGAGAATTTGAGAATATTTGTCTTTGCTTCTTGAAATAGCTGGGAAACCACACCCAAATCTTAACACCGAATTTACGTATCAAGCATACCACACACAAACAGCCTGAAAATACTTCCTTGCATTTTAAGTGCACTTTTACTGTGACCATGACACATCCATGAGGTCAGGTGTGGAATTTTCCACCTGGGGCACCACATTAATCTCAAAAAGGGGGTTGGGATTTTTTCTGATTAGAGATGTTCAATGCGTATATAAAACAAGACCATTTCAGCGAGCATCTATTGTCTAACTTCTCATAGGTTTGGCACAACGCCCGTTAGTAAGTGACATGGTGAGAACTGGAGGTCCCAAGAAGGACAATCTGCTAGGGACATTTCCTTGGGTAAGGTTCCCTCTTCCCAAATGACTCTGGTTTGTATCAAGTCGACATAAAACTAGGCTGCACAAGCAGTGGCGGTAACATTGGCTACCGTATGACAGCCAGTGGGTGTCTCATTTATAGATACCCACCTTACCATTGAAAGCCACTGAGTTGAACTGCTAGAACCTCTGCTTGGAAGCAAAAGAAGTAGGATTCATATCAGGATGGCTGCTGTCTGTGTGCTACTGATATGCAGCTCAAAGAAGAAAAGATAAAATTCCCCTGTAACCTCACCACTGACAGGCAGTTCAGTTGCAATGTTTGGATAGAGGTAATTTTAGTAAAGATGTGATTGTTTCTAGTCAACGTCCTCTAGCTCTTTCCTTGATCCACATTTTACTTCCTGGCTGCTTCACCCCCTTTCCCAATCATTTTTGTAGAAGCATATAAAATCCCTTTAGGAATCACCCTCTTCAGTTCTTGTTCCTGTCATTCCAATGGAATGAAATGAAAGGCACTCTACTTTCTTACAGTCTAGTGATCATGTCTGGGCAACAGGTCTCACCTTTCCTTCCAATGCCCAGGCAGACCAAATAAGCTGGAAGGTGCTGCTCTAGTTTGTTTCTCTATTATTGTGATAAAACACTGACAAAAACCAATTTAGGTGGATGTGGGTGGGAAGTGAGTGAAGTGGGGTGTTTATTTCATTTTTCATCTTAAAACTCCTAGATTACCGTCCATCATCCGCGAAGCCAGGGCAGGAACTCGACAGAAACCTGGAGGCAGGACCTGAAGCAGAGGACTAGAGACAAATGCTGCTACTGGATTCTTCCCTTGGCTTGCTCAGCTACCTTTCTCATACACTCTGGGCCTACCTGTCCTGGAATGATGCTACTCACATTGGGTTAGATCCTTCTGCATAAATCAGCAATCAAGAAAATGCCTACACAGACCTACCACCACATCAACTGATGCTGGTAATTCCCCAGTGGATATTTCCTCTTCCCTGCTTATGTCTAGGTTTGTCATACAGAAACTGTCACTACAGACCTTCTTTGCTATCTGATGGAGAGAGTATGTCTAGAAATAAAGCCCGGGATGAAGAAAGCAGAACCAATATTCTGACATATTGCTTAAGCTCTTGGCTTCAGCCATGCTTGAGGCCTTTTACTCACCCTTGAACCATGCAGGTATGAGTCAATAAATTCCCTTTATAGCATCAGCTAATGTGAGTCAGACTCTAAAATATACCAGGTTTTTCCAGTTGTTGCAAATAGAAATTGACCCTGCTCAAATCTCGTGCTGGGTCTATTTTGAATGTTCTCCTCCCATCGAGTAGAAAACACTGCTTTGGACTAGAATGTTCCAGTTGGAAAGCTTGTCTGTTAAAGCTGTTGGTCAGTTACCATCTCCTCCTAACCTCTCACCCCCCACAACCACCATCCCATCAACATCACTATCTATATAATCACCTCCACCTCCAGTTCAATCTTTACTGCCATCATCATTACCATCATCTCCTACATCATCATCATTACCACCATCTCCAAGACTATCACCATTGCCATCATCAAAAGCTCAACACAATCATCACCACCACTGCCATCAACTCCTATACCACCATTTCCACTACCATTACTTCTTACAACATCATCACCACAGCTCTTACACCATCTTCCCCACAATCGCCTTTGATTCTATCATTATCACCAGCACCAAAAGCTCAGCACTATTGTCATCATCACCTTCAATACCACCACGACCTCTTCCATATCTGTTTCATCACCTAAAACTCTAGTGATGGAACCTTCTTGTGCAATTTTAGGCAAGCCATCATAACAACCTTCAAGAGGTTTTTTTGATAATCTGTGCCTTCAGTCACTGAACTGTGAGCCATTTGAAGGCAAGGATTCACTCATTGAGTGATAGAACATACATGCCCTCATTAAGGCGAACTTAGGTCCATAAGCAGGAGGCTATGGCAAAGGCCTTGCCCCCCAATTCAATAATTCCAAGTGTCTTTGGGGCTTATCCATGCTGAAGAAGGGATGAGCCTTGTCCTAGATGATGCCTGATGTCTCCATTCTGATTTATAATGATGTCTTGCACGTTTTGCTGATCACAGAGGCAGCATGGGCAGGGCTCAGCAGACTGGGACCTTCACCCTTTTCTACTTCTATGGTCTGTCATTTCTTTCTTTCTTTTTTTTTTTTTAGTAATTTATTTATTCTTATTTTATGTACATTGGTGTTTTGTCTGCATGTATGTCTGTGTGAGGGGGTCAGATCTTGGAGTTACAGACAGTTGTAAGCTGCCATGTGAGTGCCTGGAATTGAACCAATGCCCTCTGGTAGAGCAATCAGTGCTTGAATCACTGAGCCATCTCTCCGGCCCTGCCTGTCATTTCAATGGGGTCGCTATTCACCCTACTCTCTTCAAGTTTAGGGACCATGTAATCAAGCCTAGACAATTAGTTTGAACCTAAGTCAAAACAATTGACGAAGATAAGCATGTGATTCTTATCTACCTGACCCAAGTCACATGCTTATTTTGGGTCATATGACCCAAGATTGTGATGCACTTTCTTTTTTCTTACTGATAAGGTTTCTCTCTGTAATGGCTATCGCTGTCCTGGAACTTGCTCAGTATACCAGGCTAGCCTCAAACTCACAGAGATCCACCTGCTTCCGCCTTCTAAGTGCTAAGATTAAAGGTGTTAGCCACCATGCTGGGCTGTGATGCCTTCTCTTAATTAGTAATTTATGTAGGAGACCCCAGACTGTTGTGAGTGGTTCCCCTCTGGATAGGTGGTCCTGAGCAAGTCAGAGAGAGCAAGACAGCAGCAGCTCCCCTCCAGAGCTTCTATCTGACTCTTATTTTCAGGTTCCAGCCCTGGCTTCCATCAACAACTTGCCTATAAGCTGTAAGATGACATAAACCCTTTCCTCCCCAGTGTGCTTTCTACCACAGCAATAGAAACCCTGATTAAGACACTACCCTTGCCTTTATTGGCTGACTTATCATGAGCTGGTATTTCTTCTCTGAGAGCCAAGGCCCTCCATCTGGCATAGCTCACATAACTATTCCATTTCTTTCATTAGTGTGATGGGAGTATTCCCGCAAATATTTTTGACTGGTCAGTTAATTTTATTGTTTATTGTGAAAGACCCATCAGCTCTTAACAGAAAGCACGCAATACTTTATGTCCTAAGACTTTGACAAACCTCCCTTGTGGCTTCAATGTGAAATGTCCCCTGTAAGTGTCTGTGTTTGAAAGCCTACCTTCAAATGGGGATAGCCTTGAGCCATCACTAAAGGAAGTAGACTCCTCCGGGTAGGCCTTGAGGCTTCTACATCACTTGCTGCATGGTCTCTGCCCCCTGAATTTGGTCCCCACATTCTTGCCGCTATGTTTCTCTCCACAATGGGTGTATCCTTTTAAATTAAAAGTAGAAAGAAATGCTGCTTCCCTCATGTTGTTTCTTGTCATGAATCTTCATCTTGTAGTGAGAAAGGAATTAGCTCCACCCCATCCCCTTGCTGTCTTCAGCACTGGTGGGGGCTGGGTAGGAAGCAGATCCAATTCAGGAAGCCTGGGTTCAAGATCCCCAGGAGGAAATTGTAGAATGTGACATCTTAGAGTACCACAGACTTGCCTGAGAGGCTTCACAGAAACTTTTTCTGCTCCAGTATGCCTGCCTGGCCTTTGGGGCTTTCAGAAGTAGCGACATGTGGAGTGAGTTGGAAATGCACTCCTGGCACTCTAACACAATTCAGTCATCTTTACTACAGTGTTAAGTGATCTATTTGCCACAAACATTTGTTGAATGTTTTTCTCCATGGCCAGACTAACACTCCATGGAAGCAAGGACCATGTCTCTCCTGCCTTTGACTCTGGCTTCTAGAAAGTTCCAAGGACTGGGTGCTGTGTGCTCAGTTTTTGCTCAGTGTCAAGGATCTGGATTGCAGTATTGCATCTGTTTTTGGTGTTCTAAGTGTGTTAGGGAAAGGCAATTCTCTCCCCAGATCTCAGTTTTCCCACTTGGGTAACTGCTCATGGGCAGTCACAGTTGTGGAGGTCAGCAACCTTAAGTGGGTTTGTGTCAACTAATTCTGGGTCACAGATCTGGTCTTCTCTCCAGTGTTTTCTTCAGGCCTTGAGAGGAGGCAAGGTGTAGAGGCCAGGGACCTCCCATCACCTCCTCTGTTCCCATGTAAAGTTTGTCTTTTCCTAATGTCTCCATTCCCTTGGGGAATTAGGTATGGGTGGGTGAGAATTCTGTGAGTGGGCTTTAGTAACATTTGGTTGTCAGAAGCCCTGGACCTCTTTCTGTATTTTATTTAATTTATTTTTTTCTGATCATGCCTACTGTCATTTTGGTCACTAGCACAGCCTGTTCTCTGGAAGGGAGGACAGCAACAGTTGTACCCCTCTAGGGATTCCAATTTCTGATGTACTTGCAGAGGCATTTAGGAGTATGATTTTCTACCAGGAAATAAAGACTGAGCCATTCCAGGCTCATCAGTGATTCCTGACCTTCCTGCTTCGTGACCAAGGGTAATATAAGTGCCCTCTCTGCTGTTTGATTTCCCTGTCTACAAAGTGGCTGTAATGCTAGAAGCTGCTCTATTGGGTTATCATTTTAGTTTGCTTGTTGTTGTTGTTGCTATTATACAATTTCAGAGACTAAGTAATTTATAAAAAGCATTTTCTTTGACTTATGGTTCTGTGGACTGATAAGTTCAGGGCAGGGCACTAATGTCTGCTTGGCATCTGGTGGGGACATTGCCTTGTGGCAGTGCTTGGCAGCATCGCTTGGCAGACATAGCTGGAGCTCCTTATAAAGCTACTCATGGCATCTCCAGGAAGCCATCTCATGAGCTCATCTAACCTGCATCACCTCCCAAAGGCCCTGGGTCCTAATGACATCCACATAGGAACTGAGGTCAAATTGTTGCTGCTGTTGATGGTGATGGTGATGTTTCAATACAGAATCTCACTTTGTGGACCAGGTGGGTGTGGAGCTTACTATGTAACAACTTTCTACCATCTACCTGCCCTAATTTCCCACAATTACAAATGCACAGAAAGCTTAACTTTTCACATGGAGATTTTTGTGTGAAAATGGTTATATGATTATATACATGTGTTAAAATTACTAAAATTATGATTTTCCCAAAGTCATTATTTTTGCATGTGGAGGCTGGTTAAGTGTTGTTAGATTCTGCTTTCACTCACTTTCCTGGGGGTGTGAAAACAAAGTGCTGCGCACAGAACCTCGAAAGACAGAAAGCTCCCAACATGTGTGAGACATACGCCAAGCCATTCCTGTCTCTATACCAAGGCCGAAGCCCATGATAGCTCAAAATTAGAACCTGAGTGTGGGGACCTACTTAGCAACTCCAGAGAGCTACTTAAAGAGATTTAAACACACGTCTCCTAGTTATTCTGAGGTGTAGCTATAATTGCTGTTCTTTCCAAATAAATCCTTCAGATTAAATGGATATCGAGTGTGGAAGTTTAAGGATGGCTTATGGCACGCGAGCCTTGTCAAAGTTCAGGGTGAGTCAAGCCTAGATTAACAGGAGGAAGTTGGCAAACGTGGTCGGGAGTCTTAACACTATCATTTGGAGCTGTCGGGTGTTTACATTTTGGGGAGAGAAAAATTCAGGCCAGATAAGGACAGCTCTCAAGAGCTGGGAATCTTGGCTTGGCAACACTCTTATCATCATGGGGGCCCTTCCCTGTTTAAACCTCTCTTTGACCACCTACTTTCCTAAGGGTGTGAGTGAGTGAGTGAGTGGGACCTGACCATCTCCTAGGCTCTTTCCTTTTCTTCTACTCCTGGAGTTGAAGATAGCAACACTTCTGACTCTGGTCAGAACCGAGCCTGTGGCTTGAGTGTGCGGCATGTTTTCCCCATAGCAATCTCAAGTCTGCCTTAAACTGGATGAGCAGCTTTTACCCATCTGCCTTCCCAAAAGGAATAACACTGAGCAAACTGTGTACAAAAGTCAACAGGCTTCGCAGAGCATCCGAGAAATGTGCCCAGAGGTGCCATTAGGATGTGGGAATTATGAGGTGAGTGGTAAGAAGCCAAAAATCAGGAAGCCACTTGAGCAGAGAGTATAAACATAAATATCTCCAAGCAGGCCCCAGTACTGGATTTTTATGTTGATGTGCTAATATGTTATCCACTAAGGGTTTATTCACGCCGTTTTGGTAAGCCCTGCAATTCATTTATCTGCATAAGGAAGAGGTGCTAACAGGACAGTGCCTCATGAGCAGCGTCCCTGTGTGATCCTCACTGCTGTTTATAATCCCACATACTCAGATCTATAATTCATGAGCTGATGGCCTGGTGGCAGTTTCCATAAAGGCCACGCTGGGTACCCAGTCATTAACAGGCGCACTGTCATGCATGGAATCGAAATAAGCCCTCTCTCCTACTATCAATCCCAGCACCACCGACGTGTGGGCAATGATATTATCCAAATATTATTAAAACTTTGAACCCTGTCCTCATAAATTATGGCCGAATGGCTGCATGGCCATTAGGAGAGGGCGATGTATGGGCTTCGGTCGCTGCCGAGTAATTATGTGCTTAAAAGGAAGCGTGGCTGAGCATTCTCCCAGCAAAAAACGAGGCGCTCAGATCGTTTGTTATTGCTGTGGTGCTCGAAGCTGGACGCTCAGGCGGGTCAAGTCAACCTTTACAGCAGGACAATTATCTGTCTAGAGAGACCAAACATCTGTTATTAAGTATGTACAGGCATCAAGGCAACATGCTACAAATCTTGTCCACTTCAAACACTTGGCATATTCCACACAACACCCCCCTTCAAGTTTGGTTCCTGCAGCAGGCAGCTTTGAAATACACCCCATCTTTCCTCCCCCGGTCCCTGGCTTTAATATACCCCACAGCTGCTAAAGATGCTGTTATAACTGGGGAAGAGCCTTACTATCTTTTTTTCCCCTGGCTCTTTAAGTAATAATAATAATTTTTGCTAGTTTTTTTTTTCCCCTTCGTAACTTTCCTTGGCATTTATTACTTATTCAAGGAGTATTGTTAGGGCAGAGATAAGGAACTGTTTGAAAGAACAAGGTCAGCTCATGTTTATGTTAGCAGCCAAATGCCTCTCTTTAGTTTGTGCATCTGTAACAGCTCGGAGGACAGTGCGGTGCTCAGGACAGAAAAGGTTCTGTTGGGATTATGCAATGGAAAATGGAGTTTAGCAGAAACGTGCTACACCTTGAACCTTCAGTGTGTCTTAGGATCCTCGGAAAGCGCCATGCTAATTCAGGTAGAAGGGGATGGGGAGTGTGTCAGGAACCAAGGCTTTGGACAGAGAAGTGGGCGGAGAGTTGAAGGGGAGATGGCAGAGGGAGTGGTGGGGATGTCTTAGCAGGTAGCATTTCAACCATTCCTGCTGAACATTTCCAGACAGAAATCAACAGAATTTAATTTCCTTCCTATAAAGAAGCAAAGTCTAGGTGGATGGGGGAGTGTGGCCACGCCTGTGGAGGAGGATGCACCAGATTCCCCTTTGCTGAACAATGCATGGTAATAACAGATGGGGTAACTTTCTTTTCTAAGAGAATGGGATCTCCAGCTCTTGGAAGGCCCTGCAATCTGAGCATCTTAAAGATATACGAGGTCTGGGTTCTCTTCAAAGTCATCTGGGGTAGAGTAGGGTGGGTGAGACTAGAGATGAAAAGAAAATAGCCCCTAGCTAATCACTGTTGAAGCCAAGGATGGGGTATGGGAGCTCACCCGACTGTCCTCCACACTCCTGATTATATCTGAAAATTTTCCATAGTTAAAACTAATCTGCAGAAGCAGAACTCCCTTCCACATGTATGAGCAGCAGAGCCGGCAGACAGATTGTGTCTTCCCAGGATCCAGGTCTGGACAAACAAACCAGAGCACAGCAGTCAAAATGGACGTATTGTTTGAGTTCGTGAAATGCTCTGCTCTCATCCATCCCATGCACACTCGAAAAAACAAACACAAAAACTTCTAAGTGTTCTCATGAAGAAGTCACCTTGCTTCTCTGTCACATTGATAAAATGCCCAACAGAAACACATTGGGGAAGAAGAGATTTATGTCAGCTCACAGTTTCAGAAGGCCGAGGCCATGGTGGTTAGTTCTCTTGTCTCTGGACCCTTGGGAAGTGGGCAGTTATGGTAGCAGGAGCCTGTTGCAGAGGATGCTTATCTCATGGCAGGCAGCAAGCAAAGGACAGGTGATACAGGAAGGGACAAAGGAACACACAGCTCCCAAGGACACTCCCTCACTAACTTACCTCCTCTAAAGAGGCCCCACTTCCTACCTTTTATCATACTATTCATCCATCCATCCATTAATCCATTTATTACATGGGGGCCCTCATGATCTAATTGTCTTTGGCCACAAAAATCATGTATTCATCTAGGTGTGTTTTCTACTAATGCAGACATTACTAAATCTCATGCCATTGACTAATTCAGGTTAGTATCAGGCCACTTCATCAGCAGCTCCCTTGTTTTGCACAGTGTTGGAGATCAACATGGACTTTCCGGCTATGCTGAGGAGACGGAGCAGCATGTTCTCATTTCTGCCTTAGGCCCCTATAGACACCTGACTCAGGCTCTCAGCACAGCAGTCAGGGGGATGGCCAGCACACTAACACACACTGCCCCGTGGAGCTGGCAGCTGGAGGAGGATTGCAATTTGCCCTCTCTCAGAATGCACCAAGAGCCTGCTCCATGTTTTCCTTGATGGAGTAAGAGAAAGCTTATCTCCCTTGAGAGCCTGGTTGCTTAGGTCAGGGATTGGGATTTGGGGGACAAGTGGAAAAAGACCTCAGTAAGGGTCATGTCCATGGGGCAGCGTTCAGTGACTCTGGCTCCAGCCTGGCAGCTTTTCCATGGAGAACTGCTCTGTCATGGCCCAGCAAAGTCCACCTGTCTCCTAGCATTCTGCACCAGCCCGCCCTCTCTCTGACTTACTGTTTTTGGTTTGGAGTCAAGCTTAAGTGCTTTTTTCAGATCATAGAGTTCACACTCACCTATCCCAAGTTCTAGTTTGGCAGGAAGGGGAAAGCCAGCCTAGTGAGACTCCTGCTTGCCTGACGCTGATCTGGCTGATGTTCATCCACTCATTTCCGTAGTACTTCCTAAAAGTAGCCGGTTCACAGAAGCCAGGCTGGTTTGGTCGACACTGGGTCAATATTTGAGACACATCCCTGTGGCAAGAGTCCCTGGCTACAGGGAGAAGAACACATCTGGGCTCATTGCGGGGAGACAATGGTGCTAAACAAATACTGGGAGAAAGAAAGAAGTCAGAGGATGAAGCCCTGAGGGCAGACCGGTGCCTGAATGGATGCCAGGCTCGCTCTGAACCCTCTGTCCAGAGTCACTTTTTCACAGACAGTAGAACCCTTCAGGCAAATGGGCCTAGTGCTGGATCCCCAGTCCCAGGCCTCTCTTGAGTCATTATGTGCCTTTTGTCCAGGTATCAGCAGATGTGTAGCTGGCCCACTCCTGAGAGGAAACCTCTAAAGATCAACTGCTGGGTCTCTATTTGAGATTCAGCTGATAAAGTTAATTCTAAATATTCAGGCTCTGCTCCCTGCTGTCTCTGCTTCTCCATCTGCTTTCTTAACAAGAGTCAGTCATTCAACCCACAAACTAATGTCTAGCACCCACTTTGGGTCAGATGTTGATTGGGTCATGGCCTAGAAGTGATTCATTAGACACTGTTGAATGCAAGGCACTGAAGAGCTGGGTTGAGGAAGTGATATTTTAGAACCATGATAGCTTTGCGTTAAGTTTTCACGGGGACCACCTCTGCAATTTTTTTCTTTCATTACATAAACGCTGTGTAGTAGAGCTAGGGAGGATATCACCGTCAAAAGTCCCTTTTATACACAGTGTATTTCCCTCCTTTTATGGCTAGAAGCTGCAGAATGAAGTAAGAAGGTTGCTGGGAATATGTGCAAGTTCTTTTCCTTGGACATTGCGAGTGCTTTTTAAAAAATGGTTCTTTATTGTTTTTGTTGTTAAGCAAATGGTCCCTGATACTGCCTGCTAACCCCGGCATATCCATGTTTATGGACTATGTTGGCTGGAGACCACCTGGCATCTATCTCAAAAGTATCCCTGGTTTTCCTCACAAAAGTCCTCTCTGTTGGGGGGTAATCCAGGATCTGGGGTTCGAAGAGTGAGGAGCAGGATACTGCCATCTTGTGTGAAGCAGGATACTTGCCAGTTGTGGTGAAGGAGGTGGGATTTACAAATGGGGATGGGGTGGTGGGAGTCCCATGAATGTTAGTTACTCTATTCCTTTCCTCACTGAAACTACAGTTCTCACCAGAAAGAATCTTGGACAGCCCAAGATTTTGTGTGCCAATCTATAAGCAGGCCAGTGTCTGCTGTAGGGCGCCTGTTACCATGTCTGATGGCTTAAGTTTTATCCACAGGACCTACATGGTGGAGAGAACCATTGTCCTCTGATGCCCACACATGTACCTTGACGTCAGCATGTGCCCCCAACACTCTAGATCAAATGATTTTAAGAATTCTAAAAAGAAATGAAAAGATGTCTGAATGAGGTACTTAAGTGAGGTGTTTGGAGAATGGTGGATTCAGGGCCACATTATAGCTGGCATGGTGTGCCTGATCACTCGCTGTTCATTTCCCCGAGAGAAGCAGCAGGAGTGTCTCTGTATCAGGGATTCCAGAAGCTACAAGGCCCTCAGGAGGCTCCTGTGTCTCTTCACAAAGATCCACGGTCATGAGAGCTTGGAGTTCTGAACAGTGTTGGATAGGGACTCCAAGATCTCTTCTAGAACTTTATCTGAAGGCAAGGCCCTGGGCAATAGCCTGCTGGGTATCATTTACCTTCCTGGTCAGGGCCCTCCAGACCCTGTGGAAGGAGCAAACCATGCCCCCTCACTCCATCTGCAAGGCTGATGCCTAATGAGACCTCAACAACAGGTCAACAGCAAGGTAGAGACATTTGAGAAGGCCACTTAGGGGAGTTTTGTTGATGACTTGTCTCTGGCTGCCTCAGTTTCTTTTTCACGTAAAGATGCTAGCAGAAGTCAAAGGAAGGAAGTGGGTGAAACCCTTAGCACAATAACCAGCTGAGAGGAAGCATTTGATGGCGATGATGACAGCAGCCAAGGGAGGTGTCTGTCCTGTTCTCGCTCTGGCCTGAACAGAGGATGGTCCACATTACTTAGGCAATGTCTTTTCACCACCTGCAGCAGCCATGCCCCCTCGTCAGGGCTATTCTGGGAGACTGGCTCTTGATTCCTGCTCTCTGGAGAGGATGGGCTAGGAGGATAGGAAGGAGGGAACCAGACAACCTTCCCTAGGATTCTGATAATTGGCAAGCAGCAGGTACCTCCACCGTCTATCTTTGCCTCCTTGATAATAGATGACCTAATCTGTCTCTCTACAGCACTTCCTTCTCTGAGCAGCTGACAGATGGAGCACTCCCATCCTTCACCCAGAGGAAGCATGACTTCCCTAGGAGCTCTCTGTCTTGCAGTACCCCATGGGTGGTACCCGGTGAGGTTGCTGCCAGCTGCTTTCAGACATTGCTGCTTGTAGTTGGTGCCTGGAGGGACTAACTACAGCATCTCTCACTAAGTGGCAGGAAATGAGACACTTCTTAGGACCCTGGGTAGTCACCCCACTATACTCAGTGACAATTCCTACAGGAGATATATCCTCCCTCTGCTTCCTAAAACTGGAATACATGTCCAGCATTTGAAAAATAATAGAAAGTATTTTTCTGAATATTAGAATACCCAGTATTTAGCTTAGAATAAGAAATTGATTGTGTATAAGGCAGAGGTCTGTCTATAGTCCTTGCATTGGGGAGACTGAGGCAGGAGGCTTACGGGTTTGAGGCTAGCCTGCTCTATTTATGTGCCTCTGTCGCAAAACAGGGGCTGTAGCTTAGTGGTAGAGTGCTTGCCCTTGGGGGTGTGAAGGTGGGGAGTGAAAGACAGAATTACAAGATCTTCTGTCTAGATCCTACCTCCCTTGTTAGGATTCTGTTCTAACCTCTGAAGCCAAACCATGCCTTGAGTTCTGATGTCAAGCCCCATATGAGAAGAATTCCCACAGCCACAGCCCCACACCTTCTCTTGCTTCTGTCCTCTGGGAGTGCTCTCTCTGTTATTAATATAACTGTTTATAATAATAAAGTCTTTTTACATAGGGCAGTAACACCCTAAGTGTCTCCTGCCCAGCACCACCTCTCGTCCATTGTCCCATGTCCGTGGGGCACGAGGCATCTCCATTCATAGACACCTGCCTGCTAAACAGGTAAAGCATTATCATATCATACCAGGTCAGCAATAATAATTATCTCAGTTTTCTCATTCATGTTTTTAGATTTGCTTTTGTTTATATGCATATCTTTCACATCATAGTCTCAGACAATGACTTCATCTCTTTAGTACTGCTTCCAAAGCACTCATGATGGTCTAGTATAGTCCAGTTTGATGGCTGGTGAGTCTTCTAGTGCACAGTCACAGTGTCTGTTTCCACTCATTGCTTAGTAGTGCCAGGTTTTGTTTCTGTGTTGATCATTTTAGCATCACTGTGACAGGAATACTTAAGGGAAGAAAGGTTTATATCGGCTCATGGTTCCAGAGGCCTCAGCTGTGCTCACTTGGTCCAAGGTGCCTGGGCAGAGCATCACACAGCAGGGATGTGTATGGGAGCTCCTCTGTTCATCGTGGCAGACAGTAAGCAGTGTAACGGGCACCAAGAGCTGGCACACTTCTAGTGGTGCCCTTCTGTCAACCAGGCCCCACCTTTGAAAGGCTCTATACACTTTCAAAATAGGGTCACCTCTGTGCAGGTATATAAGAGAATGATGCCAGGTTATGAACAAGTGTGTGCTGTGAGATATTGCTCTCATATACTATAAAGATTTGTTGTTCATATTGGTTTAATAAAATGCTAACTGACCAGTAGGAAGTATAGGTGGGGCTAATAGACGGGGAGAATGCTGGGAAGTGGAAAAGCAGAGCAGAGACACCAGCAGACACAAAAGAAAGAAGCTGAAATGCTGCTCTGAGAAAAGGTACCAAGCCACATAGCTAAACTAGGTAAGAATCATGGGTTAGTTTAAAAGTAAGTGTTAGCAAATAATATGTCCGAGCTATAGGCCAAACAGCTTATAATGAATATAAGCCTTTGTGTGATTATTTGGGGCTAAATGGCTGTGGGACTGCATGTCTAGATCTTGGGACAGATGGGCCAGAAACTTCTTACGACAAGTGTACTTCAGCTTTTTGGTGCCAGCAAGGGAAGGTCCTGGCCACTGAATGACTTTATCAGTTGAGAGTTGAACCAGCAGCAAGAGAGAAGACCAGAGCTCTCAGTACCTACACACACCTTCAGGCATGTTTCCATGGTGGTCATCATCCTGTGAGATGTTATGGTGGTTGACAACATTTCAAAGTGACTCAGGAACCCCCTCCACACACACATATACTCAGAGGAATGTATAATGGGGAGCAAGTATATTCTTCGAGGCAGGGCCTCTTGGCCAGTGTAGGTTTGGAATTTATGTATGACTATTGAGGCTGTAATAGTGAGGCCTGTCTAAAAAGGCAGCTTTGTATGCATACACATAGAAGCACATTGCTGGGGTGGTGGCGGCTGCAGACTGAGATCTGGAAAGCCTGGATGTGACTGGTGGGGAGGGCTGTGTTCTTCAAACAGATCAAATGGGAATTTGACACCTTGCACCTGTCATTTTCTTCTCTTTGACAAAGTGGCTTTAACATTCACCTGTGAGTTGCAAATGCCAATGACTGGCTCAAAAGCGGCTGAAGAAGCATGAGATGGGCTGTGGCAGACACGTAGGTCTGGATGGTGGTGTGAATCCTTCTTGCTCCTGTGTCTATCTTCTTCCCTCCCTAATCTAAGGCAAGACACTCTGCTCCCATAACCATCTGAGACACAACAGGATAGTATCTCATAGAGCCAGCATCCCTGGGAGCCCCTGATGGTGAGCAAAGAATGCAGGGGTGTGCTTCACACCCCCTTTGCCTGCAAATGAGCTTTTCCTTATTATCACAGGACCCTGGCTAGTTTGACTTGTTATTAACACACAGTTCATTTTCTCAGAAGATTTTCTTGGGGGGGCTTTGGAGATAAGTGATCCTCAATGAACCTATGACCCTGTGTCCTCAGCATAAAACCTGAGAGCCAAGGTATGCCTGGTCATCACCCACAGTGTTCCCCACGGGACCTGGTCTTCACCACCGTGTTCCCCACAGGACAGCACAGTTTGTGCAGTTCTACCATGAGCATGCTGGGGAATAACTTTACTCTGCCTATAGTTCTGTGCTGAAAGATGCCTGAATATCAAAAATATGCCTGAACTCTGCACTTCCCAGCTGGGAGGTCAACCATTCCCACCTTTCCCTGGTGAACTTCTCAGACAAACAATTTTCCAGAACTGAATGAAACACATTCAGATGTCAACATAATTATCTAAGGCTGGAATATTTTACAATCTGAGGTCATTGCTTTGTTAGTTTTAGCAATAAAATATAAACAATCATGCTCACAATGCACATATGCATGCATGTACAGCTATGCCCGTTTGCCCAGGTCATTCCCACCACAAGTTAGTTCTTTTAGGTTTGTCCTGTCAAAGCTAGTGTTTCACTCAAGCAGACAGACTTGGAACAATCTCCCAAGGGAGAACTGTAACATGTTCCTTACATGTCAAAGCCCAGTGTGTCCTTCTGAGGTCCTGCCTGTCTGGGTCCTCAACCATCTCTGCAGCAGCAAGCTTGCTGATCATCTCTGGCTTGTTCTCAGCCTCTCATCAGGCTTAGCCTTGTTTTGAAGACCACATCATAGTTACCCCTGTGCTTCCCTGTCCATTATCTCATCTCTCAGAGTGAGGGAGTAAATGAATGTGATGAGTCCTCCCCAGATGCCCCTCCATCTGACTGGCCCAAGTCCCTCTCCAGTGTCCACTCTCCTCATCTTTATTACATTGCTTGGTTGGCAGTCGGTCTAGCTAAAATGTCTTTACCAGTAGGCACGACCAATGAGATTTGAGTATATATTGGAGCTGCTCCTGGGTGGCACCCTGGAAATGACGTATTTACCTAAGGGATACACCATTTACATTTTCGCTTTCCTTCCCTAGTCTGAAACAGGTCTGTGACAGCCAGGGCTCCAGCAATCTTTTTGAACCTTCAGGCAATTTTGTAGGTTGAAGCCCATTACAGATTTAGTAGAAACACAAGTAATTTGGTTTCTGATAATTGTGAAACACTATGCTGGCTTTGTATAGGGCATGAATCCTAACCTAATTCTTAGTACAACTTCTTAGTCCTGACTGCTTCCTAACCTGACTTTGATTTTCTACTCCTTTCTAAATAGACAGATGCCCATTGGGCCCTCAGAGCTAACATTCTGGCATCCCTTCCATTCATTTTCTGACACATTCATTAACTACTTCTTTAGTAGAGTAAGCTACCCTTGGGGCATCAAATGTGGTGCAGAAATGACAAAGGACACCTTCCTTTGCCCCCAAAACACAACCCATGTGTCAAAGAAAGAAATCCTATCAGAGAAAGGAGCTTGGCCAAAGTCTCAGGGCAAGAGAGATCACTGAACAACCAAACAATTAGAAAAACCAAATGTAGGTAGGTTGAGGAGACAAAAATCTGCCATGGAGACTGTAAGAAGTCAATGGTCTCCTGCAGCTAACAGAAGCTGGTACAAGACTGTGATTCTAACTGTACTGATGCACTCATGGCTGGTGTTGGGTCTGGGACTGATGGAGGTGACTTGGACATAAAGAAATACAGACAGTTATCTCCAGAGGCAAAGACAGTATCTCCAAGGGAACAGAGAGTGTGTGATCTGGTGCATGGGGCTTGTGAGTTTGTAGGATAGAAAAGGAAACTTTGAGGGTGGAAGGTTCCACCCAAAAGTAGTTCTTCTGTAGTCTACGTGGCAGATGATGATGGAGGGAAGCATCCTGGATCCTAGCTGAACATGGCTATTGTTATCATTGATCAAGAGGGCATTTTCGTCTGGAGCATTTCTAGGTCCTTAACCCTTTAGCTGGAGATTGATGGTTAGTGATGCTCTGCTCAGCAAAGAGGTAAGTTAATGTGAGATTCTGTGGTTCTGAGTATTAGGATGCAGGCAGTCAAGTGGAGGGGTCCCTGAAAACGCACCACAGTAAATGCAGGCCTTCTTAGCTGAGAATAAGCAGTCTGTTTCAGTGCAGCTAGTTCGCTGATGCCCTCATCCAAATGACTTCTTCAGTGGATCAAGTGAACCAAATTCCTCTGGCTCCAGTAATCTTCCTGCCTCTGCCCTCAGTTTGCCAAGTGTTTAGAGCTTGGAAGAAATTAGCTGTCAATGATCCAAGCACATGAAATTCATGCATAGCATTGTTTTGGAGAAAAAAATTAAGCATAAGTTACAACACCTTGGGAAAATTTTAGAATGCTGAAAAAACTAACTTCTAGAAAGTCAACAGAAGTGTGACTATAGAAATTAAAAAAAATCAGACAAACAAATTATATGCACTGGTAGACAGGCTGAATGTCCAGGTTCTGATTATACATGTGGTCTCCTGTAACCCTCAAACAACAGTGATGAGGTGTGGTTACTGCCTTGATAATGAAACTTACATTTAGAGAGGTTAAGCCATTGGCCCAAGGTCTCACAGCTACAAAGTTCTGAGTTCAGAGCTGGGGTGGAGAGGAACAATATCATTTCAAAAGCCACATTCTCTCTCACACACACTTTCTGTCACTCAGAGCCTCGTAAGTGTTGGGAAGTCCTCTTTGGGTACCACTGAACCACCAGCTAGAGTGCGTCTATGCACTGATTTCCTGAGGGAGCCTCACGAAACTTCATGTACTGGCTGTTGGTAACAATAGGAATGTATTCTCTTTAAATTCTAGAGGTCAGAGCCCATATTGCTCTCACCAGACCCAAATTAAAGCATCAGCAGGGGATCTGCTCGACTATTCCAGGTTCAAATGGCTGCAGCATGTCTTTGTGAACTTATCACACCACCTCTCTGGTCTATGTCATAAGAATGCTTAAGATATCATTTGTCCTGGATGCAAACTAGGACAAAGTCAGTAGCCAAAGTCTCAAGATCCTTTTCCCTAGTAAGACAACCCAATATTAACAAACAGAACCCAAGGTGGGGGTGGGGTGGGGCACTGGCTCCTCTGGGAAGCAGAAGGGAGGCTTGCTGGTTTAAGGTCCCTTCAAGTAGCCAGAACCCACGTTGGTTTTGTCCTGCATCCTGAGCATCAGCTTGGAGCATCCCGGAGGAACACAACCCCCAGCAGGTCTGCAGGTAAAGCAGTCTCTACATTCTTGGCTAAAGTTCCTAACATTCCCTTCTCTGTGGGAGTCAGAGCCAATTTGTAATAAGCAAGAGCAGTCTGACCCAGATTAAAAGATACAATTAGTCTGTCTGCATGGTAAACCTAAAAGAGTGCCACTTACAACAAGTTTTTGTTTTTTGACAAAGGGAGATGGCCTGGAAGAACAATAAGCCCCTCATCCCCCCACCCCTGCCACCAAGAGCCTGGTAATTTACTGCAAACACCCCAGCAGGGAGATTGAACAGCCGCTGAGAAGCCAGAGTGGGAACAAGGGACCTTAGGAGGGTAGGTGACCACCATTGATCCATTGCAGCCCAGAAGGGAAGGGACTGCTGAGCGAGGGCGGAGGATCTTCCCGGTTTTTTTTTTTTTTTTGCTTCTGTGGCTACCACTGATTAGGACATCCCCTGAATTGTAGATGAGAGTTCCTCTTCACTTCTGTGAACTCAGAATGGATTCTAAATCGGTCACTTCAAGGACACTGGCAGGCTTGTGGACTGGACACTCAGGGGTTTCTCTGGATGGAGTTCTTCCTTTTTTGAATGAACCCATAGGAATATAGTGCCTGGAGTCATCATCTGGGACCTGTGTATTGAATCCCTGTTCTGGGCCAGCTGTGAAGTATTTCCTGATGTGAATGTCCTTATGTCTTACCCGACTTCACACTTTTGTAACAAAACACCTGAATAATTTAAAAGGACACTTATTTGCCTTGTGATTCTGTGGCTGGGGTATCCACAGCATGGACTTGGCCGCAGAAAAGCAGTTTCTTGCAGAAACAGCCTAAATGAGAACAAGGAGAAAGAGAAGGGAGGGGCAGCATCCAGGTCCTTCAACAAGACTCTCTCGAGAGCTAGTCAGTTGGTGAGACCCAACCCACTCCCAAGAGGCTACATGAGCCCATTGTTATGCTGTGATAACACACACCTGAGGGGCATCAGATGTAGATGGATGGGGCCACGTGTCCTATGTGGGTGCAGTGGAAGGTGCCATGGAGAGAGGCTTAGACTGGGCTCATGTAGTGAGACTTTATTATGAAGAGAGAGAGAGAGAGAGAGAGAGAGAGAGAGAGAGAGAGAGAGAGAGAGAGAGAGAGAGAGAGAGAGAGAGGAAGAAGAGAAGAAGGAGAAGAGGAAGAGTTAGGGGTTGAGGAGCACTCTCGTGCAGGGTGGGAGAAGGAAAAACATAAAGAAAGGGGTCAGGGTCGATAGTGAGAATCTTTCTAAAATGGACTTTGATGTCAGAACCCAGGAAGGGGCCAGGCTAATTGCAATTGACCAGATGTGGCTTCAGGGGCTGGGACAGAATCCTAACACCCATCACTTTCCCTTAACTCTAACCCTTTGACAATCCTACCAACGAAATACATGGCACTGGGGACCAAACCCCAAACTGTAGCACCCCAGGACTCACACCTTAAGGTTCTACAGCAGATTTTATTTGCTTTTAACTTTTTTATTTTCTTTTTGGTGCTAGAGGTGGAAGACTGGGCCTTGCTCTGGGCAAATGTTCCACCTCTGAACTACATTGCTAGTTGTGGGTTTTTGAGACAGGGTCTTGCTATGTAGATGGAGCTGGTCTCAAACTTGGGATCCTTTTGTTTCAGCCTCCCAAATGCTGGTACTGGGGGTGGGCACCAGCTAGGGAAGAACTTACCAGCTAGGGAAGAACTTCTGATCCTTTTACAGCTCAGGAACTGTGGGTTTGTGTGATGAGCTGAGTCGTTTTCACAGTCACTGTCCCTAGAGACACTGAAGTCCTAGTGTGTGAATGTTTCCAAATTTCACCTCATCGGGAGTGTCTTTCCAGAGGTGACAGGGTTCAAATGAGGTCATCAGGGTAGGTAATATATCTGACGGCATCCTGATAGAATGGGAGATTTGATTCACTTCCACACAAGAATATAGGTAAAGTTAAATAGAGGTCAAGGTAGGGCTTCTTCATGCCAATATTAGCCATCCCAGAAAGCATCAGAGGCCAAGGATAGGGCAGCCCAACTTTATCTTTGAGTCCCAGAAGCCTACTGCTGCTATCTGGTACTCCTCTTGGATCTCAGCCTGGGTTGTGGGTCCTTATAACTCTGCATTTCAATCAGTCACTCAGTTTGTAGAAGTTAGCTATCTGAGCACTTGGGTTTCTCATCTTTGCTGAACACGTGAGTTTTCAAACACTTTAGTTTTCTTGCCTTTTTCTAAATAATACTTTATAAGAATGACTGATGTAGCATTTATGCCATATATAATGTTAGAAGTTTTCTAGAGGCTGAGGATGCAGGAAGATTTATATAGCATGAAGCAGAGCTGTAATAAGCCGGATATCTTGAGTATCTACTCTCCGGGCATCCCAGAGGCTTCCTGGATTATGTATACCAGCAGGAACCCTGAGACAAGGAGAATTTTGACTTTATCTTGAGGCCAGGTTAAGAGAGAAAATTTTGGGGGGCAGACAGATACCCAGTGACCTGGCTGACCTGCAGCTGTCCCCAACATTGTTTTTATTTGTTGGCTCTCTCTGCTCATCTGGCCAACGAGGCTAGACTCTGCTGAGAGTTTGTGTGCCCTGCCCTCTTCTTCCTATAAATAAATCTCACATACAAGGCTCCTGAGCTGGCCCCTTCTGTTCTCTGTGCTCTTCTCCTCTATACAGCTTCACCAGCCAATGGCTGTAGTCTCCAGCGTGATGGGGCAAACCTGTAACATGAGGAAAGGTCCAGAAGGCCTCTGAGCTTTTGGCCCCCCTGAGGTAGACATGGAAGTTGGATTTCTTAAGGGAAGGTGAACTGTTCAAGTAGCTGCCACCATAATTCATCACCCGAGTGCGGAAGATGTTTGATTTGCTCCATGGACCTGAGAGTCACAATGCCTCCGTATAAGACTTCAGTGGGGAGTCAGTGAGTCTTCTGGGGTGGCTCCAGCTCTTTCATGCTTACCGTTGATCCTGTCTGTTAAGAACATGAAGGCCATTTAATGCCCATTTCACCCACTGGACTCAAAGCAGCCGTAGGAATGATCTGTGCTCATCTCGTATTAAAGTTCTTTCACATTTCAGTCAGGTTTGTGCAGCACTGTGTCACACCCATAGCAACCAGTGTTTGCTGGTGAGTAGATGAATGAATAAGGAATGGGCCTGCTCCATTCATCTCATGCTTGAGTTTTTCAGTATGTGAAAGAGGAAGTAGATAAAAAAAAAAGGCCTATTCTGGTCCTTTCTTTGCAGCTGGTCACTTAAACAAAATCTTGTCCCTGATGCTCCTCATTAGACAAATGAAACTGCACTACCTGGCCGTGTCAAATGGCCAACACAGATGCAAACCTTGTTTGAAGGTGTCTGCCCACCTAGACACTGTTCCCCTCCCCACACAGACCTGCAGACTATAAACCTGCAGCCCTAGCATGCACTGTGCCTTCACTGAGCCCTACTGCAGACTCCCAAGCATCCTAGCTTTCAAGACACAGAGACACATCTGAGCACACGTTCCCTTGCCTCATAGTGGATCACAGATCACAGCACCTGATATTCTGGGTACCCAACAGCCTGTGCAGTATCTTTTCCATGGTTCTTGCCTATGACACTGATTCCTGTGTTAACCGCATAAGAAGTGCCATCTTTGCATGGCTTGTCCATGCTCCCTGCCCATGCTGGTTTACATTCCATGATTAAACTAATTTGCTTCCTGTTTGCTTCTGGCTGCCGGCTTCAAACAGCTCAGCTTTGCTGCCCTGTGTTCCAGCTAGGCCATCCGCCTGCTTGTCTTCCCATCCCCTAGCTAACCACATCTGAGGGGGGGAAGATTAACAGGCTCAGTGCAACGTGACTTCAGAGCTGCCAGTCAGGATGCCGCTGCGGCTGCTACCGCTGAGAGCTGGGGGTGGGGAACTGAAGGCTTGTGGCTGCCTGGGAGGAAAAGGAGGCCACCCAGCTGGGGTCACCCCTTATCTCACAGCAAACAAATGGGGATAATCACTAACTGTGTGGATGTTGCTGATTGGAATTGATGTAGCTAACCCCCACCTCTTGGGCATTTCTCAGGAAATGATGCTATTATTATTATTATTATTTTCTTTTTAAATTGATTTTTTGTGGACTTCATATGCATTCTGATCTCATTCATCTCCCAATTCAGTCGAATCCACCCTCTGTCCTTGCAATCCGCCAAAATAAAATAAAGACAATCTAAAAACCAAAATCATAAACAAAATCTCATCGTGGAAGCTGTAATGTGGCTCAGTGAGTCACACAGTAAACCCTTTCATCTATACACCTTTAATTGCAAGTGTTCATTGCAATAAGTCATTGATCTGGATTGAGGCCTCTGGCTTCTGCTACACTATCAATACTGGGCCCTCCTTGGGATCCCTCTTGGATGTCCTGTTGTTGTCCTGTGTCATAGAGATCTTGCAGCTTTGGATCTTGCCTCTTCACATGTCCCAGCAGTTCACACATAAGGTGAGTATTGAGGTGGGCTAAGTTAGAGCTCTGGTTCTGGGGCTGAGTGGTAGCTGGGTTGGTACTCTCACCAACTTTTCCTCATTGTCACTGCTCTCTAGAACTGCCTCAGCTAGCTCACTCAATGCAACAGACAGGAATGAGGCCAGTTCTGCTCTCATGCCCTGACATCTGGCTCACCCTCACCCACACCATGAGGACCAGCTCTACAGTTTTGCCCAGGTGAGATGCAGGACCTGCTTTCCTGAATGCTTCAGTTGATGAGGGACAGGACCAATTTTTTCTTTCTCATGCCCCTGTAGCCAGCTCCCGGCCTGCCACAGATGGCAAAGGGTACAGGTAGCAGAGCATCTTTTCTTCACCCATGCTACCACATGGCTACAAGATGGAGGCAGGGTGAGCTCTCTTGATCTCAAGCTCTCGGTGTTGGCTCACCTGCACCCCTGCCAACAGGGTCAGCTCTACTGTGTTGTCTGGGTGTGGTGCAGGGCCTGTTCTCCTGAGTGATGCAACTGGTGAGGGGCAACGTCAGCTTTCCCTCTTGTGAGCCTGGGATCAGCTCTCCCACTTTCAGTAGATGGGAAGGAGTGAAGAGTGAGGGGCTTTTCTTGTACCTACTTCTCAGATGAAGATCTGAGATCTTCATAAAGTCCCCCTTGTAAAGAAGTGAAGTCCCACAAAGAATGTCTATCTTAGGACATCAGCTTCAAAGCCTTGTGGGTCAGATTTAAGAAGCCATGTTCCCATGCTATCTCTAGACATCTCAAATCTGATGTCCACAGCTGTTGACTGAAAATAAAGTTCACAATCACAGCCTGAAAATGAAATGGGGGAGGTCTGGAAACAGGCTGGAGTCAGAGATCTGAGACACTTGCAGCATTCTGGATGTCCCCAACTGGCACTAGGAATATGCTTTCTCTGAGATGCCCTAGTTAGTATCTGGAAAGAGGTCTGATTTTTCTCACAACTCTTCCTTTGGATAGAATAATTATGACTGTTAGATTGTTTATTTTTAATGCCCAGAGGACTCCCTACAAACTATGTTCATGTTGAATATAGAAAAGAGAATATCGCTGTGTTTATTTTTTCAAAACTGGCCTGCAAACTCCTTGGTTAAGGCTGAGCCTCTGCATACGTCATATCCCATCTAGCTCCCTCTGAGTAGACACTGAGTTAGAAATGAACATACATTTATAGCTGTGCTTATAGCCCCAGGCCAGAAGCATAGAATCATCTAAGCTATGCCGTGAACTATCACACAGTTAAGAAGATGAATTAAGGTTATATCAAGGCTAAGGTAGAGCCTCAGACCTGCTGCACTGACCAAGTCAGACTCAAAGTTCATTCTATAGAATTTGATGCACACAACATTCAAATACAGGGGCAGCTAATGTCTGGTGTTAGTTTGGTCTTGTGATGCCAGGGAAGCGGGGCTTAGGTGCTTCTTGGGTGCTGGCTTCACTGGGAGCTCATAATAAGAAGATATATTGAGGGCTGGAGAGATGGCACAGAGGTTAAGAGCACTGACTGCTCTTCCAAAGGTCCTGAGTTCAATTCCCAGCATCCACATGGTGGCTCACAACCATCTACAATGACATCTGGTACCCTCTTCTGTATACTGTACACATAATAAATAAATGAATATTTTTTTTTTTTAAAAAAAGAAGATATATTGAGTTGTGTGCATACTCTGGGCACTGCCTCCGGGTCTGTTGTACTTTTCCTGGAGAAAGGCTACTGTCCTTCTATGTTCTCTGTAGCCCACCAGAGATGGAGTGGGTGGGTGCTCATAGGCTTTGCTGTTCCCACCCAGAGTGCCTGCTTTGGTTTTTAATGTTTCACTTGTTAGCTCAGTCAGTGCTGCCAAACAGGGTGGTCTTCAGTGTATAGCCAGAAAGTGGGTGGTGAGGGTCATTCAGCAGATCCTGACCAAATTTGAAAAGAAAACTTATAATACTATATGAACCAACGTAGGGTTAATATACAAATAAAACAGTAATAGAAACTGTAGTAAAAACAGCAATTGCATGATGACAGACAACTTTTTACTCAAGTAAATATACATATAGACACTGGGTAGTGTATTTATATATGAACATAAATATGCATATGGATGTTATATATATGGATGACATATATGTGATATATACACATATGGATTTTATATAGACAGTTTTATACATGTAAGTTTTAAAACTGAGTCTGTAGGATCAGAGGCAGGCACATTCTTCTGTAAGGTTTTTGTTACAGGTCCTAATCACAGGTAGACCTTGTGACTCTTGTTTTCTTGGTCTCTGTGACCAGAACCTGTCTCTCTTGCTTACAACATTCTACCAAGTCATTTGATGCTAACACTGCAGCCCACCAAACCCTTAATGTGGACCTTCGTCCCTAACAAGCCACACCTGGTGGGTAATCGAAAGTCTGGCATTGCATTCTGGTTTGAATCAACAGACTTAAATCAGACTTGGAGGAGCATAGGGCGGTGAGGGGGCTTCATTGCAGAAAACTTGGAACCGGTTTCCAGGGCTCTATGCTTTCTTGGCTCAGTTCAAAATTCCCTCAACTTTTCAAATTTGCCAGGCAGTAAAACATGTGAGTGGGCATTGACCACCAATAGCTTGGCTCCTTCAGGGTCAAGCAAAAACCCTGATGTAAAGGCTGTAATGGAGGACATGACGTCGTGTGGGTGAGTAGGACTGTCTTTCCTCGGGCTGAACGCATAGCGAGTTAGCAAGCAGCAGCCAGCAGCCTGGTACAGGAGGAAGTTGACAACTTTTCAAAAACATTCTTGAGCCAGCTGTCTAGGCTGTAATGGCTGGTGCCCCTGAAGGCCCCTCAATGAGGCGATGAAAAGTGTGTTGAGGGAATGTGGTGTGGATTTGGGATTCAGGGTAGCTTACCAAGTGCTTTGCCCAATGCTGTGAGAGAAACAAGTCAAAGAGGGATTTTCTCTAACTTGTGGTTTCAGAGAGCTTGGTCTGTGGTTACTTGGCTCCCTGTGCCTGAGTATATCACCACAGCGCTGGGGCAGAAGCAAACCGTGTCACCTCATGGTACGCAGGAATGATACAAGAAGGGAACAGAGCCCAGGACATCCTTCCAGAATCCTACTGTCCCAGGAGTGGAGGATTGATGAGGTCAGAGCTCTCCTGAGCTACTGGTCTCTGAAAGCATCACTACAGACCTACTCAGGGCAGTTTCATAAACCGCTGGCATTTCTCTGTCCAGCCAAACTGACAGGCAAAAGGACCAGGGAGTTATTTAAAAATTAGCTCCTACTCTAATTAAACTCTGTGTGTGTATGTGGTGTATGTGTGTAGTGTGTGTGTGTGTGTGGTGTATGTGTGTATGTATGTAGTGTGTGGTGTATGTGTGTAGTGTGTGTGGGGTGTATGTGTGTGCATAGTGTATGTATGTAGTATGTGTGTGTGGTGTATGCGTGTAGTGTGTGTGGTGTATGTGTGTAGTGTGTGTGGTGTATGTGTGTGTGATGTATATATGTGTATGTGTGTAGTGTGTGTGTTGTGTGTGTGTATAGTGTGTGTGGTATATGTGTGTGTATGTGTGTAGTGTGTATAGTATATGTGTGGTATATGTGTATGTGTGTAGTATGCGTGGTGCATGTGTGTGTATGTGTGTAGTGTGTGGTGTATGTGTGTGTGTAGTGTATGTGTGTGGTGTGTGATGTGTGTAGTGTGTGTGGTGTATGTGTGTGTATGTGTGTAGTGTGTGTGGTGTATGTGTGTGTGTAGTGTATGTGTGTGGTGTATGTGTGTGTGTAGTGTATGTGTGTGGTGTATGTGTGTGTGTAGTGTATGTGGTGTATGTATGTGTAGTGTGTGATGTATGTGTGTAGTGTGTGTTGTATGTG
>PVIH01014082.1:9929-55587 GCA_004025045.1 Sigmodon hispidus | reverse complement strand
TTTTTTTTTTTTTTTTTTTTTTTTTTTTTTTTTTTTTTAAAGATTTATTTATTTATTATGCATACAGTTTTACAGAAGAGGGCACCAGACCTCATCATAGATGGTTGTGAGCCACCATGTGGTTTTGCTGGGAATTGAACTCAGGTCTTCTGGAAGAACAGTCAGTACTCTTAACCTCTGAGCCATCTCTCCAGCCCCTCTAGATGGATTCTATCAGTGTTTTTTTATTAAACTCTCACAGAAACTCAAGTTGGGCATCATTGGTTATCATTTCATAGTACAAGAAACAGGCCATGGGCTGGTGAAATGGCTCAGTGGTAAGGATGCTTGCTCCCAAGCCTGAGGGATCTGAGTTCTATCCCTGGGGTCCGTGTGGTGGATGGAGGAGCATTGACTCTCTAAGGTTGCCCTTTGACCTTCTCCTGTGCACTGTGGCACAAATGCATACCTCCAACAAACTAATAAATAGATGTGATTTGGGGCTAGAGAGATGGCTCAGCGGTTAAGAGCACTGACTGCTTTTCCAGAGGACTGGGGTTTGATTTCCAGCACCCACATGAGATCTCACAACTGTCTGTAGTTCCAGTTCCCAGTTCCAGGCAAACACCAAGGCAAATAAATAAAATAAATAAAGATAAAAAAATAGATGTGATTTAAAAATAAAGGAATCAGGCTGGAGAGATAGCTCAGAGGTTAAGAGCACTGACTGTTCTTCCAGAGGTCCTGAGTTCAATTCCCAGCAACTACATGGTGGCTCACAACCATCTGTAATGAGATCTGGTACCCTCTTCTGTATACTGTATATATAATAAATAAATAATTAAAAAAAAGGAGGGGGTTGGAGAGATGGCTCAGTGGTTAAGAGCACTGGCTGCTCTTCCGGAGGACCCGGGTTCAATTCCCAGCACCCACATGGCAGCTAAAAAAAAAAAAAAAAAAGGAATCAGACCAGAGACATGTGCCTTGCACAAGCTGGTCTCATGGCTAAGAAGTATTGAAGCTAAACTGTCTCTTTCTCTCTGGCATTCTACCTTTATATTCTGTATAGGAAAAGAAGAGAATGGAACTGGTCTATGGTTTAAGATTTTGATTTTATTTCATAGTTGGCATATATACTTTTGTCTAATTGGGAGGTGACTAAAGGCATCTAGGGCTGGCTGATGTGTTGGTTGAAAATTACTATTATTATAGGGATGATTATTATAGTATTTAGTAATTATGCAGTGCTTTATACTTCAAAGACCTGTGCTTTATAATCCTTTATTAGCTGTCTCTAAACATCTCTATGATATAAAGATGCATTTATCATGTGTATTTTGCAGGAGGAAAAGCTAAGGCCAAGTAAAATGGGTGACCATTTTTAAAATAAAATGAAAAATATTTGTTATTTATGTGTGTGTGTGTGTGTGTGTGTGTGTGTGTGTGTGTGTGTGTGTGTGTATGTGTGTGTGGTGGGAGGGATGTATCAGAGAACGATCTACACACCACGTGGGCTCCAGCTATCAACCACAGGTTCTCAGGCAAGGATGATTTTTCACTGAACCATCTTGTTGGCCCCTGGGCCACCACTTTGATTTAATATATATATTAAATATAATATATATATAGTGGAGATGGAATTTAACCCCTTCATTTGTCGCACTCATTTAAATAACTCAGTCCTGGTAGCAAGACAGTCAATCAATTTAGCCCCTTTAAAGGACAGTGTAAGTTCTGATTTTTTTCTTAATATCTAATTAAAAATAAAATGCAAAATTGTATAAAAAAATGATGTCCATTTCCTTTGAGGTTATTTTTGAGGTTTTGCTACATTTGTGCCAAGGTGACAATTTTCTCAAACTCACTCTTACTGTCTCTCATTTTTCTACCCCACACAATTTGACTACAGGTACTAGCCTCCCGTGTTACTCTTGTATTATGTTAGTTTGTATCCAAGAAAAACAAATAAAAAAATAAACTTTGTTCACTATAAGCAGAGGACTCAGTGATAACTTTGGATAAAAACAACCTTCACACAAGAATCATAAGAGAGTTTCAGAAAAATTCTGATGTCTGGCAGTTTGTATGCTAGAGAATGAAGTACGTCATGGGTAGCAGAGAGAAGGAGATGAGAAGGAACTCGTGTCTTTATTACAGATTCCTCTAGAGGCCTGGAAGAAAGATAGGCACATTCTTTTACAAGTTGAATGTCTTTCAGACAAGAGGTGGTCATGGCTATGTCACATGAGAAAGGCTCAATAAGTATTAGTTAGGACCATGTCTCTGGAGACAGATTGTCTGTATTCTAATCCTGGCTCTGTCCCTTGCTTATCTACCTTACCAGCTGTGAGGCTGTTTCTGAGTTCAGAACAAAAGGGACAGAAAGATCAGATCTCACTCTCATAGAGTTGCTTCTGAGTACCTGATATTGTCTTTCCAGACAGTTGACATCTAGTATCTATAGCTCCTTCAAGTTGTTGCTGGCAGGGGATTGGGACCTGTCACTGTCACTCTGTTGTTTCAGTATTTACCTGACATTCTTAAAGCCCTGCCTCCCATTTCTAGCACCTCATAAACTGGTGGCTCAGGTCACCCTCAGCTATCCACAGTGAGTTCAGGGCCAGCCTGGGCTACTCATTTTGTTAAAAAAACAACAACAAAATAAAACTCATTGGTGTCTACTACATAATTTGTTGTCTATATTTGCCTTTTGGGGATCTCATAATCTAATCTCCAAGGAAATACTTTTAAATTTTTTCCAAGTACATTCTAATAAATAGTTATGATAAGACTCTATACTTGTTTCTTTAAAATATTCACCTTCTCGGGCTGGAGAGATGGCTCAGAGGTTAAGAACACTGACCGTTCTTCCAGAGGTCCTGAGTTCAATTCCCAGCAACCACATGGTGGCTCACAACCATTTATAATGAGATCTGGTACCATCTTCTGTACACTGTATACATAATAAATAAATAAATAAATAAATAAATCTTTACAATATCCATCTTCTCTTCTACCCCAGTGGCCCCAGACTTAATGTCTACAGTGAAGATTTTACTTGTGAGGGGGGAATGACAGTATGTTAAGTTTCAAGAGTTGCCAGAAAAAGCAAACAAACAAACAAACAAAACATTGGCTTGAACCCCTGACCCTCTTGCCTCTACTTCCCAAATTCTGGGGCTATAGGCATGTACTAGGACTTCTGTGTTCTTAAAGAACTTTTATGTGGGCAAGGCCTTGGTGGCTCATGTCTTTGGTCCCAAAACTCAGGAGGCAGAGGCAGGTGAATCCTGAGAGTTCAAGGGTAACCTATTCTACAAAGTAAGTTCCAGGACAGGTTCCAAAGCTACATGGAGAAACCCTGTCTCAAGAAATAAAATAAATAAATAAAGTAAAATTTCAGTAATTTACTTTATTGGTGTGAAGGTGTCAGATCCCCTGGAACTGGACTTACAGACAGGTGTGAGCTGTTATGTGGGTGTTGTGGGACTTGAACTCTGGAAGAACAGCCTGTGTTCTTAACCACTGACCCATCTCTCTAGACCTAAAGCCAGGGATTTGTATAGGCAAGCACTCTATAAACTGATCTATATCCCTGGCCTTAATTTTAAAGCTTTGAAAGATGGCTCAGCAGTTAAGAGTCTGTATGGTTCTTTGCTGAGCATGGTGGTGGATGTCTAATTCCAGCACTTGATAGGCAGAGACAGGATAGCTCTGTGAGTTTGGGGCTAGCCTGGTCTACACAGTCAGTTACAATCCAGCCAGGCTAGCTAGGAAGACATAATGCGTTGAGATACTGTCTCAAACAAAACTAGAGGCAGGAGAGAGAACCCGTACTTAAGAGTTCTGGTTGCTCTTCCAGAGGATTGGGTTTCATTCCCATTGTTTATAGAAGCTCGAAATCATCTATAACTCCAGTTTCAGGGTACCTAATCCCTTCTTCTGGCCTTTGCCATACAGACATACATGAAGGCAAAACACTCATACACATAAAACACTTGTACACATGAAACAAACAACAACAATTCACAAATCATAAAAACTCCTCTTACTACCCCAGGAACAAAGAAGACCATATACTGCTTTCTCAGGGCCCCCAAATGTTCCTGGTACCAATGGTGGATGGGTGACTCACAATCAAAAGAGATTGAAGTTCCAGAACCTCCCAGGGAAGCTGCTTTCCCAAGTATATATACTCACACACAGATACACGCCTACATAAGTAATTAGAAATAAAATAAAACTTGGGGCTGGAGAAATGGCTCAGTGGTTAGGAGCAAAGGTTACTCTTGGAGAGGGTTTGGGTTCAATTCCTTGTACATATATGGTGGCTCAGGAGATCCAGTCTTCTGACTTCCATGGGCACAGGGAAAACATTCATTTACATACATCTAAAAACATATTTAAGAAGAGAAAAAGAAAATTAAAAAAAAGCAAGCCAAGGAGTTTATTTATTTATTTATTTAGGTACAAAACTATGGGACAAACCCATTTTAGAGCTGCTTTCAAATCTTTATTTTTTTTTAATTCATTTTGATTTATTTATAAAATAGGGGCTGGAGAGATGGCTCAGCGGTTAGGAGCACTGACTGTTCTTCCACAGGACCAGGGTTCAATTCCCAGCACCCACATGGCAGCTCACAACTGTCTATAGTTCCAGTTTCCAGTTGCAGGCAAACACCAAGGAAAATAAATAAATAAATAAAATAAAGTGTTTAAAAAAAAAAAAAATGGGGCTGGAGAGATGGCTCAGAGGTTAAGAGTACTGACTGTTCTTCCTGAGGACCTGAGTTCAATTCCCAGCAAAACCACATGGTGGCTCACAACCATCTATGATGAGGTCTGGTGCCCTCTTCTGTAAAACTGTATGCATAATAAATAAATAAATCTTTAAAAAATAAAATAAAATAAAGTCCTTTTATCCCATGTATCCCTTTCCCCTCCCAAGCCCTCTTGATCAGCCTTCAGCCTCCCTCCTCCCCAGCCCCCCATCCCTCCCCAGAAAGGGCAAGAAGTCCCAAGGTGGATCGGCTCCACATCCACTCCAGGCAGGTCCAATTTCCTCATCCTAATGTCAAAACTGGGTTAGGTGTTCCTCTGGAGTGAATGGGCTCCAAGTGCCAGTCACACATAAAAACACAGTCTGATCCCTCCCCTCGAGGCTCCACATACTGTCCATGTCAGTGGACAGTTGCCTACCCTTGGAGGGCCTAGTTCCTTTTCTTCAAGGTTCCCAGTGGCTGTTCTTAATTCAGTGAGCTCCCCAGAGCTCAAGCCAGCCATCACTGTGGGAATTTTCCTCATAAGCCCTATCCCCTTGCTTATATAGACTCTCCTCCCCTACTCTCAGCTGGACCAGGAGCTCAGCTCAGTGCTCAGCCATGTATCTCTACCTCTACCTCTATTCATTGTTGGATATAGGTTCTTTGATGGCACTTGGGGTGGCTATTCATTTGATTATAGGGGAAGTCCTGTCTAGGCAATACCTTTACTATTGGTTGGAGACTTAGCCAGGGACATCCTGTGAGTTCTTGTAGGTTACCCTAGCACCTGGTCTTTTTCCAACCCCACATTGCACTTACATACATACATACAAAGCTGCTTCCCAAAACAGTGCTTTTTCAGTGCTTGTGCCAAAGAAGGGGTGAAAGTCGAGATAAAGTGTGATCATCTTCACATTAAAAAAAGACTGTAGTCAGGCAGAGTGACATTCTGTCTGTGATTCTAACTCTTGGGAGGTAGACACAAGAGGAGCAAGAACCAGAAGTCAGCAGTAAGCTCTTGTGTGTAAAACTAAAATTGAAACATTTAAAAGGCTCCTAAGTGTGGGAAGATTTGACAGTATCAGAGAAGGCAGTGGAAAAAGCTTAGCAAAGTGTGGAGCCCAGGGCTTAAACTGGGTGGTAAAGGATCAGGCCTATGCTAAAACAAACAAAGCATAAACAAAGAGCCCCATTATCTCAAGGCCTGGCGAAGGGTGAGAACTGAAGGGCATAGCTCTTTTGTTTAACAAACTGCTTAATGGATCTGGGGATAGCTGCTTAGCAGAGGTAAGGGTCCTTGCCTTGCTAGTTCCCTGAGGTATGGGGTCTGTGTGACTGGCACCCCCTTGAGCAACATTCATGTTGTGTCCTTTGTGACCAGCACCCCCTCTGCGATTGTGCAACCTGGCTATTAAGTCAGGAAAGATGGCCTGGAGTCTGGCCTGAGATAAAGACTAAGAACTAAGTCCTTCTACACAATAAAATAACAGGAATTTTAAATCTTCCTTGGGGGGTGGGTGGAGGCAGGAGGGTGGAGAGGTGCTTGGAATGGAAAGGAAAAAAAAATTGCTTGGATTAAAAGTGCTTTTAGAATGAGGGTGGGCTAGATTTGGTAACAGTGGAATCTGTGAACCTTGCAAGAAATTCTTATCATTTAAATTACACATTTGGCAAGGCAGCAGGAGATAAAACCCAGGGTCTTGGGCATGTCAAGCATACTATATGGAACTATTACCTCCCACCCCTCACCCCCAAGCTCCTTAATTTTTAGTTAGGGGTTCACTACATAGTTCATGCTGGCTTCAAACTTGGAGCTGCCTCCACTTGCTAAACTCAGATTGAAATTGTGATACTCTGTGCTCTGCTCTCTGTGTAGTCTTAAAAACACACACAGAAGGCCCTGTGTAGTGGTGGTACACACCTTTAATCCCAGTACTCAGGAGGCAGAGACAGGCAGATCTCTGAATTCAAAGCCAGCCTGATCTACGGATTGAGTTCAGAACAACCAGGACTACACAGACAAGCACTGTCTCAAAAACAAAACAAAAACAAAAAAAAGAAACCAAAAAAATCAAACCAATGAACCAACCAAACAAACAAACAAAAAAACCCCAAACAACAAAAAAGATCCTCACCTTCTCTATCTTTTACGAGAGGAGACAATGGCAGATAAATTTAAAAACTATTTTTTTTGAGGGGGCCACTCTTCTATATGAATCAAGGGAAGAACCAGCAAAAACCTCAATGCTCAGGCTCACAAACTCCATGCGTGTCTAAATGCACAAGCCCATAACTTGTTACAGCCTTTTTACTGTTTTTCTTCAAAGAGCTGAAAGCACTTTTATTTCCTCATTTATTTTGACATTCTAGTGTGGGAAGGGCAGATTTACGATAACATTATTTATAGACAGAGAAATTGGAAATGGAGATGAAATCGCTTACTCCATGCTGCATAGCAGGGGTGGTGAAGCCACTGGAATTTGGTTCTCCAGGCTTCAGCCACAAAATGGAAAGAGTTTGCGCTTTGGAATTAGAGGGATCTTTGAGCAATCCTGTTTCGACCCTGTGACAAGAATGTGGCCTTAAGTCAATTACTTCACCTCAGTCTCAGTTATTCTCATTTGTAAAAAGTAAGACCATAAAACCTCACGGCACAGGGAAGATTAATTTAGAAAATGTAGGTAAAGCCTCTGAGCCTAGCAGTCCTCAAGTAAGATTTGCCCCGCCCCACCCCCCAACCCAGAGTTATCTGGTTCAATTTTAGTTCCTGTGGGGAGAGAAAAGATGAATAAAAATGTTCCAAAATGTCATTTAATTAACAGGAAAACTTTTTCTGACCGAGAACATAGCTCAGTGGCATTGGCTTTCAATGGGCTGAAAGACAGACTTCAGTCTTGAACACTAAAAAGAAAAAAACCAAAACAACGACAAAAAACCCTCTCTCCCTCCCAATAAAAATAGCAATCCTACGCAGTAGTTTTTTTTTTTTTTTTTTTTAAACTAGAGAGCTTATCATCGGAATGCCCTGACTGGGGAAAGAAGACTCAAAACAAGGATTGTTAGGTTTAAACTAGAGTTACGGCTTTACGAGATCTGGGGGCGGGGCTTGATAATTTGCATCTTTAACAAGTACACAGGTGATGCTGAGCTGCCAGACCGAGGACACACCTTGAGAAGCACTATCCTGGGTGAGTGAAAGGTTGGGTATGGGGCCCAACAATTCTTTTAACAAGCCCTCCAGGTGATTGCCGTGCACTTTCAAACCTAAGGACTGCTTAGCAAGGTGGTGAAAGCTCAGGAAAATACAGATTTCCCTTTTAGATCCAGGCTACACCGGTGACCTGCCCGTTAGAGGAGAGACTATGAAGATTCCTCTCATTAGGTCTCTAGGCATCTCTCTCTCTCTCTCTCTCTCTCTTTCTCTCTCTCTCTCTCTCTCTCTCTCTCTCTCTCTCTCTCTCTCTCTCTCTCTCTCTCTCTCTCTCTCTCTCTCGTATGTGTGTGTGTCTGTGCGCGCGCGCGCCCACGCCTAAGACCTAGAGGTGGGGTGGGGATGGTAATGGCTGGGGACAACCTAAGTTTTGTCTGTGCAGCCTCTATTTTTTTGCTTCACTCTTCTAGGAGGTATGGAAGGCTGCTCGAACTTGGGAATTACGGAAGTATTTACAAACATTTCTGCAGTTACATAAAACACAAGGCGGTATTTTAAATACAGCCATAGCAATGGGCTTGTGTGCGTCTTAAATTTGTAATAAGAGATTTTCTTTTACCCTGTCTTTCTGTTTTAAGATTCTTCCAAGTATTTGTTTAACAGACATTATGAATTCTAAGAGGCTTTTTCTTTTCTCTCTCTCCCTATACCCCTTCCCCCTCTCTGTCTCTCTTGAGACTACACAGTCCTGTTTAAATTCACTGTAAAGCCTAGGCTGGCCTAAAACTCTCCCTGCCTCAGACTACTGGGAATACAGACACAAGGTACCTCGCCACCTTGCCAAGCAGGATAGCTCTCTCTCTCTCTCTCTCTCTCTCTCTCTCTCTCTCTCTCTCTCTCTCTCTCTCTCTCTCTCCCTCTCTCACCCTTCCTTTCCTTCTCTCTCTCTCTGGGATATAGCTTCAGACAGAAAACCTGTCTCTAATATTTGATGCCTTTCTGATTTTGTGGCAGTTTAAAAAGTCTTTTAAGATCGTCCCTATTTTCTGTTTAAAAAGCCTTTTACTTTTAAGATCGGTCTTCTTTTCCTAGCCTGGTGTCTGACTGCGGGTTTTCATCTTTGGTCAGAGTTTCCAAATACCATGTGTTTTCTAGTACCTGTTACTGGTTAGGTGTAAGAATTGCAGACTTAGTCCTAGGTACTCTGAAATGATTACCATGCATTATATTATTTTTAATCTCTACAACACACACACACACACACACGAACGAGAGAGAGAGAGAGAGAGAGAGAGAGAGAGAGAGAGAGAGAGAGAGAGAGAGAGAGAGAGGGAGGTGGGGGGTGGGGTGGGGTTTTGAAGTTTGAAAAAGTTAACTAACTTGTCAAGGTGAAAAGTAAAATAACTAAGATTTCAGAGCCCTTATCTCGGCCTTTACTGAAGATGCAAAGGATAACCGATATTGGGGAACAGAGTTTAGCTCTTATCTTTGAGTGATTTAAAAAGTCTTGTTTGGGGCAGATGAGAGTTCTACACATGCCACAAATTAAAGTAAAACCAAGAGCCAGCATTTGTGGTAAAGTCTGGTACCTGACCGGTTCCCTTTTCTGTAAGATTTCCAGGAGTTTGAAGGTAATTGAAATAGTTAACGCAGCTGAAGCGCGTAATATACTATCTACCGAGCAGTAAGCACTCTTCGATGAATGTCAAATGCATTTTTAAGCGAGACACTAGGGAATGGGAATAACACCGCGGATAGTCGCCAGCCCAGTGTACGCACCTGGGCTCGACTAAACTGCATTCTCCATAGAATGAGGTGGCCGGAGGGGAACAATCCTAACTGCAGTTAAAATAAGGTGTGCGAGCCAACGCCTGGGGGCCTCGGGGCCACAAGGGTTAGCAAAGAGCCCGGGGGGCGGGTCCACAGGCGCCAGGCTCAAGCTCCGCCCCTCTCGGGAGGCCGGGCAGCTCCATCGCAGGAGCAGTTCCGGTGCCAAAACCCTGCCCTCCCCCGCTCCCCCGGAAGTGCTTGTCTAGGCTTCGGGCAGGAGAGAGGCCTTGTAGACATAGGCGCCGAGGCTCAGTCGGCTTCGAGTCGGTTAGGTCGGATCGCGGAGAGAGTACGGAGCTCCGCGGTCACCGACCCGTGTCCTCGCAGCGCCCTCGCGCCGACGGTGAGTAGCCTTGTGTGTGAAGAAAGCTAAGCGAGGAGGGCCTGCGCCGGGCGGGCGCCTTTGGAACCCGGCTGTCCGCTGCAGGTTCAGCTGTCGGGGTCCGGGAAGAGGGGTCGTCGACCGCCGGGGAGCGCGCGCGGCCCGCGGGGCCGGGAAGAGGCGCGCTGCGGGGCCGCGGAGTGGGCGGGGCGCGGCAGGAGCGGGTTCCCCGAGCTGTAACCGCTCGAGGGGACTCGGAAGCGGGGCTGGGCCGCCCGCGCTGCGACCCCTCCTCCCGCCCCCTCTCTGCTCCGGTAAGTAGGACTGGGCGTCTCCGCCGTGGTGGTCTGTGCACCCAGGCACTGGGAACCTGGACAACCAGACCGCACTGGACATCAGTGCCCGACTTTTCGTCGCTTCTTGGGTCTTCCTCCCCCCCCCTTCCCGGCTCAGCAAATTATCCTGTGTCCCAGGGGTGTAGTCTCAGTCCCAGGGTGGGGCGATGCCTATGTGGATGCTGACGATCTGGTGCGGGGTTTTTCATACAGATCTGCCATCAGGGTCGCTTCGGTTAGGTTTGTACTCGGCTTGAAACTAACTGGATCTGGATGTCTGCATAGGGTCACTGAGGCAGTGTCGTTCCTCGAAGGGTTTTGACTCACTTGAAAGCTGAAACTATTGAAGTCACTTCCTAGAAAAACAAAGATTGGAGGAGAATCGTAGATCCAGATGAATTTTCCGGAGTTCTTGCTGACGTAAAAAAAAATGATGCTGATTCTCTAATCAGCCTTCTGAATTCCTGTGCTCAACCGAAGTCACAAGTTATAAAAGTTCATTTGAGACACTGCACAAGTTAACTGCAAAGGGCTGGAGAATGGCATGCTCTTCTACATCAGATTTGTTTACTTTCATTCTTGGAACTGTCATTTCTTGAGCTTAAAAAAGTGTCCTCAGTTTCTCCTCAGAGGTTCTTTGTATAGTCCAGCTGTTGTTGCAACACAGCAGAGGTTCCCACAGCTGGGCAGAGGTGTGTGTTTGTTGAAGTGTTTAGCTCGAATAAACTGAGAATTTCTTTCTAAGTACTGTTAGTAAAGGGAGTTTAGCTGATAAACTACCTCTTTCATTGAGTTTTAAATTATTTAAGTCATTCTCATCAAATCAGTGACATCTGCTCTTCTCATATTATGCTTATATTAAGATCTATACCTTTTTCTTTTTTCTTTTTTTGTCTTGTCTGTGTGTCTTGTATTTATGTCATTCTCTCCCACCAGAAGGGAAGGTAATATCATGAATAAGGGGAATAGTTTGAAATGACAAGTTCCATGAACTGTCTTATGCAAAGAACGAATTATTTCATTAAAAAACTTTTCTTCATGTAATACCAGAGGTTCATGTTGGGTGTCTTCTTAGACTTCTCTTTACTACTACTACTCTACTACTTCTATTACTACTACTACTACGTCATCATCTTCTTCTTCTTCTTCTTCTTCTTCTTCTTATTATTATTATTATTATTATTATTGTGACAGGGTGTCTCTGAGCCTGGAGCTTGGAGTTTTGGCTGGGCTGTGTGGCCACCAAGTCCCAGGGGTCCTCCTGTATTTGCTCTTTGTCCCCCAATCTAATCCAGAGTTACAGACTGCTGCAGCTTCTGGTTTTTATGTGGGTGCTGTGGATCCTAATTCAGGTCCTTTACCTGTGAGCCATCTTTCTAGCCCCCCCCCCATCTATGTCAAAGTTATGGATATTAAGCAAATAGCAGGGGTACTTGTGGGAAAAATGTGAGTAAAGTTAAGTTGCACAGTTTTTAGATTTTGTTAGAAATGGTAGCCTCTTATATATCTATGTTGAAGTACTCAGTTCTCAGCCAAAGATTGGAATGTTGAAGTTATAGTGTGGATAATGAGTCAGGTTCCGTTTGGTTATGGATTTTTATTCTGGACATAATGCATTTTGGAGGGGAAAATTATGGGAGCTATTAAAGCAAAAAGGGAAATTGGTGAAAATCAGAAACTTTCAGGCATTGTAAATTTTAACTATTGCTCAAGTGAGTTCAAATGATGCTGAGAGTTTTCCATGTGTCAGTGTCTTTTAGGGAACTGCATAGGGACAAATAATGGCGAACCATTATAAGTTAGGATTCATGTTTTGATAATTTTCCAAGGTGTGTTGAAATCATGAAGAATTGAATTTCACTCTCTAGGAATATTACACCTCCTTTAAATTGGGACTTAATTTGGAGGGAGGTGTTGAGTGCTTCATGAAAAATACAGGCACTCTAAGTCACAGAGATTAAGGCTGGTCTTTAGAAATTGAGTCTGGTAGGGGATGTTAGCTATTTGTATAAGAGTTCATAGTATAAATAAGTATCTTACTGGACATGGAGGCTTGCTTGCATGTAGAGGCAAAGGTAGCAGAGGTAAGATGACGGTAAGCTGCTAGACAGAGCAACCCTGTTTACAACCAGTAAAGACCCTCTGATGACAAAAAAGAAATATATGTAAATACTTAACCACACGGGTGGGGTTATCTAAAGTTTGGAGTTGTACAGAAGGAAAATGTTTGTTTTAGCTTAAGTTATGGAAAATTGTACAGACATGGTAGCACTCAAGGGTAGGTCAGTGCTATTATTTTTGGGGTACTTAGTTCTGTTATTGTAATGGTGTCTCAACAACACACCAGCACCTCTCTGTGTAGGCAGGGTCTCACTGTGTAGGCAGGGTCTTATAGTTGGGATACAGAATCTCAAATATGTTCAGTAACATCTTCTACAGTTATGTGACTAGCATGACAGTCTCTATTTGAAGCTAGATCTGCCTTGTGGGAAAATTGGCATTTTCCAATAAACCTGTATTCTATTTATTTTATTTAATTTTTGAGGCAGGGTCTATGTCTTAAGTAGACCTAAGACTCACTTTACAGTTAAGTATGACCTTGAACTTCTGGTCCAGAGTCTCCACCTCTGTGCTTGGGATTACAAGCATGTTCCACTGTGCCCTGCTCTTATACTGGCAATCTTAAATTAGTTGGTGACTGATGGTTAAACTCTTCTAAAAGAAAGATTTAGGAGTTAGGATTTGGTGGATAAAGAAGGTCAATTTTGGAGATAAGAAGGCTCATGATGTAGAGAAAAGTTAAGTGTGCCAGATGACCTGGATGATTTATTTTGGAATTAGAGATGAAGTTTGAGTTTAAGTTGAGGGTTGATTGTGGAGCATGCTTAGATGCTGTATTTAGAAGTTTAGCATTTGGAAGAAAACAAGAAGTGTGTACCTTGTTCAGTGTGTAGAATGGTTTATTATGGCCAGTTATTCCCATTCTGCTGTGCATACTGAGTTATGGTAGTGGGATGAGAACAGAGAGAGGCTCTGCTCAGTAGGTAGTAGGAAAGGTTAGAGGAGGCAAAAATTGGAGGTTATGTTTTCTGACTGGATGCTGTTGATGGTGGTACTGTTACTAGGGGTGTGAACAACTAGCTGTTATAATGAAGTTTCATTGTTTTAAGACAGGATAAGGCCTCACATTTATAGTCCTGCCTTAATCTCTAGAGAAACTGCTTACAAGTATGTGTTGCCAGGCCTGGCATGCCAGGCTTTAACATACTTATCTTCTGGGACTACTTAGAGGCTTTTGGAAATGTAGGTTTGCAGTTCAAGAGAGAGGTCAGAGCTAGACATATATTAAACATAAATCTAGGGAAAACACAGATTACTCAGGTAATACACTAGTTGAATCTGTGTCAGGAGATGAAAGTGACAAGGGCATGTGTAGAGGGAAAATAAAACCAAAGCAACAGCAGCAAAACCAACCCTGTTTTAAATGGCATTTGTTTAAAACAAGGAGAAAAAATACCAAGTAGACTATTTTATGCAGTGGGTAAGGAATTTGATAATTGTGTAGTTTCCTTGAACTATAAATTTAGGTGAAGTTAAAAAAAAAGTGTTGATTGAAATTCCGGTTGAGGGGTATCTGAGTGACTCAGCAGGTAAAGGTGCTTGCTGCCAGGTCTGATGGCCCAGGTTTTATTTCTGGCAGCCACATGATAGAAGGAGAGCTGGAGCTTTGCAAGTCATTCTCCATGTGCACACGCAGGCCATAGTGCCCCTTTTCTCCATAGCACTTCTACTCTCTCCACCCCTACACACTTAATGTATACCTCTGATCTCAGCACTCAGGAGGCAGAGGCAGGCAGATCTTTGTGCATTTCAGGCCAGCCAGGGCTAGCTACATAGTGAATCATCGTCTTGGGAACAACAGTATCATACACCCAAAAAAAAACTAACAAAGAAAACACTTGAGGTAGGCTGGAATTGTGGTTTAGTTGGTAGAGTTTTACTTCCCATGCTTGAGGCCCTGGATTGTGGGTTAGACAGGTCTGTACTTGTCTATAACTCTAGCACTCAGGTGTTATGTAGGTCGAAAGTTCAAGGTCATCCTCCTCAGCCATACTGGAGTTGAAGTCAACCCAAGTTGAGACTTCACCCCTCCCAAACAAATAACAAAATCAAGAAATAAAACTTTCCTGACTTGCTAGCAAGAATTCTGTGTAGGGTTGTTCTTTTTTCAGGGAGGTCAGGCTCTCAGACCCACTACTCTAAGGTAATCAGGCTGATTACCTTAGAGCCAGATTTGGTTATTTCTTTTGGGCTTGTCTGAGTGATATGTGAGGATCTGGAGACAATTGATGCAGTATTTTATGTTTTTATATGTATGACTTTTACTTTTACTTCAGTACTAACCTCTGATATTCAAAACATTACTTGTGCTTCTCATGACAGTGACTGTTACGGTTGCATTTTGTAAAAAATGTTACATATGTATTTTTTTCCTCTGGCTCTTTTAATATACTCTTTTTATTTTTGTGGTGTCAGATCAAGCTTGCAACCTCAGGCATCTGTCTCAGACAGGTGATGTACCACCAAGCTCCATTCCCAGCCCAATGGAAGTATTTTTGGTCATCATGAGTAATTTTTATTTAAATACTCAGATTATCACAGAGGGATGAAAGAATAAGATACTCATATCTATCATATAATATACATGAAGATTATGTTTTACTTTTAAAACTTTTAAGAGCTATAAATCTGTGGGACTTCATGCCCTTTGTTTTTTAGATAAATAGGAAGAAATTATATTCTAACCTGTAAAAGCATTGTAATACTTTGTAGAATGAGGTTCAGGGTTGTAACTTTTTATTCATTCATTCATTCATTCATTCATTTAAGAGCAATGGCTGCTCTTTCTTTAAAATATTTATTTATTTATTTTATGTGAATTGGTGTTTTGCCTGCCTTGTATAACTGTGCAAGGGTGTCAGCTCTTGGAATTACAGACAATTGCTAGCTGCCATGTGGATGCTGGGAATCAAACTCAGGTCCTCCAGAACAGTTAGTGCTCTTAGCCGCTGAACCATCTCTCCAGCCCCACAGGGTTGTAACTTTTTAAAGGCAAATTTGTTTTTAGTCAGAGTTGCTGTAGAAGTATATCTTTTTCTTCAGAATTAATACCTTTCCTTTGCTTTTCAAGAGTTTTTGTTTGTTTGTTTGTTTGTTTGTTTTCTGCATCCCAGAGGATGTCCAAAGGGTCTTGCAACAGTGTAGTTGGAGGCAGGAGGCTTGTGTGTGCTTTGTCTGGGTTGCTTGGTTTAGTTTCAGTGAGCTTGGTATTAATGGAGCAAAGGTCAGGAGTTCCATTTAGCTTTAGTCTGAGTAATGGCCAAGGATACACCTCTCACTCCCACCAACTGCCTCGAAAATGCCTTGGTTGTCATTGGTCACAAAAGAGGCTGGATGAAAGTGGGGCTTTATGCCACTGGGAAAGTTTAGCTTGATGGTTGGGAATTAACTCTGAGATGTACAGATCTGAGTTAAAGTCTCTGACCTGTGAGTTTGAGAGAGTCCCCAAACTTCTCTAGGCTTCCATTTCTTTTTTTTTTTTTTTTTTTTAAAAAATTTATTTATTTGTTATTTATTTATTTATTTGCCTTGGTGTTTGCCTGGAACTGGAACTACAGACAGCCGTTAGCTGCCATGTGGGTGCTGGGAATCGAACCCGGGTCCTCTGGAAGAGCAGACGGTGCTCTTAACCGCTGAGCCATCTCTCCAGCCCCCCTAGGCTTCCATTTCTTGTTATCAGAGAGGTTAATACTTGTTTTCAGCATGTTCTACAGTTGCTTTTCTCTGGGGCCTTAGCCCATTAGACTATGGTTTTCAAACACTGAAGTGTGAATAGTGTTATCCTATGACACTGTTGTCACTTGCTCTGTAGAATGAGAATGTGCTTTTTATAAGACTAAAATCTATTGAATTTAAAAGATGATCTTTTTTCCCCCTGAAGTTACCATTTACTATTTTTGAAGGGAACATATTAGTTCTTTGATGAAATAGTCATGAATATATAGTTTTTCTTTTCGGATATCCTCTCATGTATGTAGTACAGGGTGGTCTTGAACCCTCTACTAGCCAAGATTGCCCTGAAACTGGTGACCCTTCTGCTTTGTCTTTCAATTGCTTACATCACAGGAGTGAGCCACCATTCCGGACAGGGTGGGTGGGTGGGTAGGTAGAGGGGTGTGTGTGTGTGTGTGTGTGTGTGTGTGTGCTTGGCAGGATGAGTTGGCATGCTGGTCCCTACTCCACTTTTGAAAGACTGGTTCTGTGAAATATGTAAGTCTTGGCTTAGGTAGTATTTGAGGTGTTGGAAGTAGTGTTCATCTTACATATTTTTGCACATTCATGTTACATGCAGGGTTTGCTCTGCCCTGATCCCCCTGTAGGAGTTCCTGATGATTCTGAACACGGTGGAGCTTCATTCTGCCCGTTTATACAGTCAGCCCTTGGAGCATACTTCAATGCAGACTGTTTTCAGGTGCTTTTTAGGTTCCTGGTAGAAAAGTAGTGACTGGCGGGATGGGGTGCTGTTTTATTTATCTGTCTGCCAACAAGATAAATAGCTTGCCTTGGACATAATGAAATGAAATGGCAGAAACTGGCTTTCCTTTCCCCTTACACAGGAAAGACAGAAGCTAGAGTGAAGCTTTTTTTTTTTTTTTTTTTTTTTTTTTAAGCATTGTAGTTCTTTTTTTTTTTTAAATTTTATTTATTTGTTTGTTTGCTTTGGTGTTTGCCTGGAACTAGAACTACAGACAGTTGTTAGCTGCCATGTGGGTGCTGGGAATCGAACCCGGGTCCTCTGGAAGAGCAGACGGTGCTCTTAACCGCTGAGCCATCTCTCCAGCCCCTAGAGTGAAGCTTTTTATTTACTATAGCAAGTAAATCTTGTACAGATAAAGTAGTCTTCAAAATGGTTTCTAGGGAAAGGGAAGTGTGAAGTGCTGTGCATGATGGGTGATGCTAGGATACTCAGAAGTCCTGCTGAGAACACAGACCAATGTTAACAGTAATGTTTATGGAAATGACATCACGTACTAGATGAGAAACTTACAGGGTGGGAGAGGGGCACAGGACTTTAAGAGACAAACCTATCTTAGGCTACTGAATCAAGATATTAGGTATTATAAATATCTGTATATTAGATATTTTAGATAATATTAGAGTGAGGCAGTGGTGGTGCATGTCTCCAGGCTTGGGAGACAGAGGCAAGTGAATCTCTGTGAGTTTGAGGCCAGCCTGGTCTACAGAGTGAGTTTAAGGCTAGCCAGGACTACACAGAGAAACCATTTCTCTAAAACCAACAAAAAGACATAACATTAGTTTCCTTTGATTATTTTAAGTTGAGTAATTTAAAGAACTTGGGTGATCTGTAGAAATCCTTGAATTTGTATTGGGATACCTACAACAAAATGTTGAGGTTAAGTTGGAACAGCCCAATTGCCTTGAAGGTTTGCTGCCTTAGATATTAAAGATGGTGTTGCCACAGAATTCGCCTGTATATAATTGTTTCTGGCAAACTAAAAAAAAAAAAAAAATCATATGTAATTCATTTACTTTAATAATGCTGAATTTTTTTTTCTACCACACATTCCCAATAGCAAGTGAGTTGGATGAATACCCTCAAAAATCTAGGGAAACAGTTCAAAGTATTCTTTTTATAAGTTGAAAAGTCTTTGATGTCTATAATATTTTATTTTTTTAAAATCTACAGGGATTTTGTATCCTTTATATATGTAAAAAGTGTGTAAAGTACTTTCAGGTAAAATTGATGTTCTCGGGAGCAGCAGTTTATTTTGTAGATGACTTGCTTTATATTTGAATTTAGTAGGAACTGTCTAAATGTCTCTGTCTCCCCATGTCCCTTCCTCCTCCCCTCTCTCAGTGTGTGTGTGTGTGTGTGTGTGTATACATATGTATGTATGTGTGTATTTAGGTCATAGAATGGAAGTTGGCTCTTTCTTACTTCTCTGTATCTTATCCCTGGCGATCCTCTGATTCTCAGTGCTGTCATTATGGGCATGAGCTATCGTGTCTGGCTTTTATGATTTAATTTTAATCTTGTGGCAGTTTCATCTATTTTATAGTTTTTGGATATTAAGACTCAGAGACAGAGCTGATAAAAGGTAGCAGTGGAATTTAAACCCCAGTATGTGTGAGACCCTTTATTGACTACAGTTGCTTTTGAAATTGCTGTTAATGTTTATATTACTTGTATTATTAAATGTACACATAGCATGTCCATGATTGCTGGCTGAAATAGATTACTGAAAAAGTAGTAATTCCAGTGTAATTATATATTATAATATCTTTTTATATGTGAATGTCGATATAATGCAAATATCTATATAATAGACATAATTGTATATAATTGTTGAGAACTTAACACTCTTATGGAAGGAGTTTCTGCTATTTTGCATAATTTCAGTTCTTCATAGGGCTTTTTTTTTTTTTTTAAAGATTTATTTATTATGCATACAGTTTTACAGAAGAGGGCACCAGACCTCATCATAGATGGTTGTGAGCCACCATGTGGTTTTGCTGGGAATTGAACTCAGGTCCTTTTGGAAGAACAGTCAGTGCTCTTAACTTCTGAGCCATCTCTCCAGCCCCCTTCATAAGGCTTTTATATCACAAAGAAAATCTAAGAGCATCAAGTGATGGAGGTTAGCACAGCAGATTTTCTGGTATCAACTTAGTTTTTTCTGGTTGTTAACAAGCTCTTAGGATTTGGGTAGTTAGGGATGAAGATGAAGAAGACTTGTTGCTCTTGCAGAGGCCCCAGGTTTGATCCCTAGCACTTAGATGGTGTCTCACAACTGTCTGTAACTTCAGTCCAGGGGATTCAGTGCCCTCTTCTGAATTTCATGAGCACCAAACCAAAGCACAGACATACCTTCAGGAGTGAATTGAAGTATTCTGGAGACAGGGAATGTCATTCCAGTTTAGGTAAAGTGTATGTGGGTATAGGGCAATGATAGATGAAAATAGACAAGGAAAAAGATTCAGTAAGTTTGGAAAATAGAGAAAATATTACTATTTTGAATAAAATAATTATTTTTGGAGGTTTTCTTTTTCTTTGGTTCTAGGGGTAAAATCATGGCCACTCTCATGACAGGTGAAAACTGTGCCACTAAGCCAGACACTCTAGGCTTGCTTTTTTCCTTCTAAACAGTTTAAAAATTTATTTATGCATGTGTATGAGTAAACACACATTTGCATACCAGAAGAGGGTACTGGATTCCATGATACTTAAGTTATAGACAGTTATGAGCCACCATGTGGGTGGTGGGAATTGAACTTAGGTGCTCTGGAAGAACAGCCAGTCCTCTTAACCACTGAGATATCTCTCAGCCCATAACCAACCCAACTTCTTAAATTACTATTTTGAGCAAAACTGGGATTGAATAACTCTGTGGATTTTTGAAAAGAATTGGAAACAGTGAAGGGTTTCTGAGTGTGCTGCAATCAAAAATTAATTCAGAATCAAACATATAATGAATCCAAAGTGTTTCTGGTCCTGCTTGTTCTTGACATGACAGCTTCATTGCAGCCCTCACGCTGAACACAGAACATGCTTGCTTTACATTATGTATGCCATTGTGCCAGGAAATGCCACCTTGGCTCAGATTCCAGTTGTGTGTGTTACCAGTCACAGAGCTCTTAGGGAAACACAGTAGGTTCATTACAGAAAAGAGTGACTTTTAACATTTCCCTACCTCAGAAAATGAGACTTAACTTTTCCCTACCTTTATTTCTCATGATGTATCAAATTTGAGATCCATTGTTTTAGAATGTTTAAATTAAAAAAAAAAAATTGCTGGAGTTGCTGCCATAAAGGGTCATTTAAAAAAGTTAAATGGGACTGGAGAGATGGCTGGGTAGTTAAGAATACTTGGTGCTTTTGCAAAGACCGGGGGATCAGTTCCCAGCACACACATAGCAGCTAGCAACCATTTGTAACTCCAATTCCAGGGCATCTGATGACTTCTGGCCTCCAAGAGTTGCAGGCACATGTACACATACATACAGACAAAACATGGGTAGAATGGCACATGACTTTAATCCTAGCACTCAAGAGACAGAGGCAAGCAGATCTTTGTGAGTTTGAGGCCAGCCTGGTCTACAGAGCAAGTACCAGGACAGCCAGGGCTATTTACACAGAGAAGCACACATGCACAAAAAGTAGTTAAATGAATTTGGTTTGGGATTATGGCTGAATTTCCAGCAGGTTCTGAGATGGCCTAAATATATTTATGCCAGGAAAACTGAAAAATAAAACAATGACCCACAAATATACAACAGCAACAATGAAATAAACATATCACTACCGTTTTATAGTGTGAAGTGATGTTCTCAGCATTGATATGCCTCAACCTTTAAAGCTTTGGGGTTGACTTGACTGGGGCCTGGGGAAGGTCTTGCCATTCCCATTGGTCTAAGGTGTTCTAGGGTTCTTGACATGCCCATGGTCCTGTCAGCAGTACACATTGACTCAGGACTTGCAGTAAAGTCATCTGCTCTCCATTTTGATTATAAAATCAAATTATCAGCCAACTTTGGAGACATTGAATAGGCTCTACATTGGCAATGTAAAAGCAGCCAAAATTTAATTTTTTATGTAAAAATAAAGTCACATTTATCTCATTAGTATGCAAATTTCCTTGTGTTTTAAATAAATGGTGAAAACTGTATGCCAAGGAGTTGTTTTGAAATGATTTATTGTTAGTTACTTTTTGGTTTTTATGCCTCCATTATATGTGTAACATACCTGAGATCACATAAAAATTTCTTGAGCCAAAAGGGGTCATGAGTGGAATCAATTTTAGAAGCCCCGACTTACAGTATCTGTTGAGTTTTGTTTGCTGCTTTAAAAAAAGTTTGTTTTTTTTTTTTTTTTTTTTGCATTATGAAGATTGAACTTCTATCTATGTCTTGTAGCTGCTAGAAAAGTACTATATGTCACTAAGCTATGCCTGTGTGTCTACACTAAATATTTTTACTTTTAATTTTTTACTGTTACAGGAAATTTTGTGGAAAATATTCTTGATATAAAGGTCTCTTTATGTTTTTAATTGTTACTTTAGGACAGATTCCCAGGTATGATTTTAATTTTTAGGTCAAAGGACATCAGTATTTGGAACATTTTTGATTTCGTTTCTTTTTCAGAAGAATGGTCTTTTGAATGATCTACTGTCCTTGTTAGGTTACTAGTGTTGCTTTTTTTCTTCTAACTTAGTAGATGAAAGAGGCCTTACTTTACTGTTCTAATTATGGAGTACATTTCTTTATGTAAGTTTTTCCATGAAGAAAAGTTGATTGTAATGTCATCATGACATGAACTTTTAAAATGTGGTATTTCCTTTTAAGTATCTGGAAAAGCCTTCTACTATTTGTGCCAGTGTTCAACAGTTGTGATCTCAAGGTTGAATTGCCAGATAGTTATATTTAGTTTATGATGATTACCTTCAAAGTGGTTGCTAGCTTATGTATTGCCTTTCTTTGTCTTTGCTATTCTCTTTTGAGTCAGAATCCTTGACCACTCCACTCTATTTCTTGCTTAAGAGGTCCTGCTTTCTCTACGGTACTGTGCCAGCACCTCATCCATTTCTTCTGTTCTTGTCATCTTCAAGTGCCTGGGCCTGCTAACATGTCAGTACATCACTGTATCTTATCCTGGCAGTAAAGTCTAACAATCTCCCAGAACTCTGTTAGTAGACTGTACCATTTGTAGGTCACCACAGAGGTAACTAATGATGTATAAAGTATATTTGTATTTTTCTGTACACAAATATTAGAACACAAGGAAATCATATACCTTTTTACCCTTCTGCGTGTTTTAGGAGACAGCAAACATTTTTTTTTTTTTCCTCATCTGAAGCAGAGCCTCATGTAGCTCAGACTGGCCTTGAATTACTCTCCTCCCCCCCAAGACAGGGTTTCTCAGTGTAACAATCATGGTCTTTTTGGAACTCTCTTAAGGCTGGTCTTAAACTCACAGAGATCCACCTGCCTCTACCTCCCAAGTGCTGGGATTAAGGCATGTACTACCACTACCTGGCTTATGCCACCACTGCCCAGCTGAATTGCTTGTTTAAAAACTTGCATTTTTTTTTTTTAATTTACTTAGGTGGTGGTCTAGAGTGCAATGTGTTGGTCAAAGGACCCCTTGAGAGAGTTGGTTCTTATCTTCTACCACGGATGTCCTGTGGATGGAGCTTAGGTTCTTAGGTTTGGCAGGAGTACTTTGACCCACTGAGCATCATCCTGGCCTGACCTTACTGGAATTTTTGATTCTCCCACTGCCACTTCTCAAGGTGGGGTTACAGGTGTGTACCACCATGCTGAGTACATAGTACATGGACACCAGGCATAGTGCATACATGGACACCGTGTATAGTAGCAATATGCATAAATTCACTCTTAATGCAGTGCTGATAATTAAACCCAGACTTTGGACATGCTAGGCAAACATAATACCATCTCTCTGATTATCAGATCAGAACAAAAGAGAACAAAGCTCTCAAAGTGAAAACGGCTTTTTAAAAAAATGATACTGGAGCTCAAACCCAGGGCCATGTTCATGGTATCATTGAGCTACATCTCTGACCTTCAAATAAAATTTAAATGTAATGTTTACTAAGCAGTGGTCATTATGCTTAATTAAGTAATTGTTTTATTTAGTATTCACAGTAACAGAAAGTTTTGAGTTTAAAGATCTTATATATAAAATTGAAAAAAGAATTTATGGGAAATCATAAACAGACTTAACTTTGACATGAGGTTTTTCTGTATTCTGAGACTGGCCTTAAATGTTGTCTCAGCTCTTGGAGTAGTTGACAGTGTAGGCACATGCCTTTGAGCCTAGCCATATTTTAAAATTTAACTGAAATTTATATCCTTTACTAATTTTTCCCACATAAGGTCAAAGGTTTTCTTTGTGGATGTACCTTTGAGTAGAGTTCTGGGTTTTCTTTTTAGAATAATACTGTCTTAGTTAGGGTTTTATTGCTGTAAAACTTTTTTTAAAAAAATATTTATTTAATTATTATGTATACAGTGTACAGAAGATGGTACCAGATCTCATTATAGATGGTTGTGAGCCACTATGTGGTTGCTGGGAATTGAACTCAGGACCTCTAGAAAAACAGTCAATGCTCTTAACCTCTGAGCCATCTCTCCAGTCCCACAACAACTCTTATAAGGGAAACATTTAATTGAGGGGGCTGGCTTACAGTTCAGAGGTTCCGTTTGTTTTTATCATAGTAGGGAGCATGGCAGTGTGCAGCAGATAATGCTAGAGGAATAGCTGAGAGTCCTATATCTTACAGGCAGCTGGAAGTCACTGAGACACTTGGTGATATCCTGGGCATAAGGAACCTAAATCCCACTCCCACAGTGACACACTTCCTCTAACTGTACTCATTCCATCAAAGCCACACCTCCTAATAGTGCCGCTCCCTGTGAGGTTATGGGGGCCATAACATTTAAACTACCACAATACATGCCCCTGAGGCATTATCTATTAACTATTCTAGTACTGTTTTTCTTATTATAGGAGAGAACATGAGTAACTTTTGTATATTATACTGTACAGTACAAATTACAAATTATTCCTACAGGTATTTGTTTTGAGATGAGTCTTGCTGTATTGTCCAGACTGGCCTCTAGCTCTTGGGCTTAGGCAGTCTTCCTGTGTCAGCCTCCTAAGTATCTTTGACTATTGGCATGCTCCACTGCCCCTGGTTCTCTGCTTTTATGTTCTCTCTTCTGTTCTGTTCTTTTTATTATTTTTATTTATGAAGATATCTGTATCCTGAATGTGTGTGGAGGTGCCCATATGAGCCAGAAGAGGGCACTAGAGTTTCTGTTATTATGAACCACCTGATGTGGGTGCTTGGAACTGAACTTGGTTCTTTTGAAGAGCAGCAAACACTCTTCACCTGAGTCATCTCTCCAGCCCACTGCTCCTGTTCTTTAATATACACTCCATTTTACAACTAAGAAATAGGATCTGACAGGATTGCTTAGGCAATAAAGGGGACTGCTATCCAGCCTGGTGACCTACACTTGACCTATATGCTAGGAGAGAGCCTACTTCTATTGCTTCTGACCTCTGCCTGTGAGCTGTGACAGACAGACAGACAGACACACACACACACACACACAGAGAGAGAGAGAGAGAGAGAGAGAGAGTTATTTTGAAAGTTAATCTTTGAATCTTTTTGAACTTTTCACAGAAGCAATCTCTTTGTTGTCATAATTCATCAGTTTACCTAATACAGTAGCCCATCGACATAATCAGGTTTGGGAACAGATAGCTGTGAAAGTAAAAGGGTTGGGATGCCAGGAGAGTAGTTCACTCAGACAGCCTTACATGTAGGGTCAGGAAGGAATTGCAGACATCTGCTTCTGGAAAGAAAAGGTAGACTTTTTAAAAGGATTTCTACTGAATTATTCTTCTGATTTCCATCTTCTAGTTGAGAAAATTGAGATGTCAGGAACTCAGTAACCCAAAGTGAAGGAAGTAAGAAAAGACTAACAGCAGGATTTGTACCTTAGTCTGCATAGGTTCAGATATCTGTGTAAGTTTTTACAGACAGTGTAGGTGCCAGATACCATTGACATCAACTGATTTATTCAGTCACTGAGGACTTCTGTCTTTAGGTTTTAATAGCTTCTTACACTTGTCCCTTATCTTTGGTCCTCTTTTATTTTATTCCTTAGTTTTTTTTTTTTTTTTTAACTTTATTTATTTATTTATTTATTTGCCTTGGTGTTTGCCTGGAACTGGAACTACAGACAGCTGTCAGCTGCCATGTGGGTGCTGGGAATCGAACCTGGGTCCTCTGGAAGAGCAGACAGTGCTCTCAACCGCTGAGCCATCTCTCCAGCTCCTTTATTCCTTAGTTTTTGTCTTGAACTCTGTTTTTTCTCCCTTTAAAAAATAAGGGTGAAAATTTAATTATTTAAAAAATAATTTGTTGGACGTGTGTGTAAGGACTATAGCTTAAGGACCTTGTAAGGTAGCTGGGCATAGAACTAATTGAAATAAAAGAAGAAACATTACTATTCCTGTTGACATGTCTTAGTAATTTGGATCTGATCAGTTTCCTTTGCCTGTGTTCATCTTTATCTCTTTATTTCACAAGCATCTGTTAGTTTAGAACTCAAGGAAACTGTAGTATAGATATGTGTATTTCTGTTCTTAAGTATGCTTCTGTTTTCATCCGGTATACACCAATTTTTTTCTAGAACTTTTCTAGGACATTTAAGAAAGTAAATCACGCTATTTTTATTAAGCTGAGATTCAAATTTTGTTTTGTTTTGTTTTTCGAGACAAGAGTTCTCTGTGTAGCAATCCTTGTTGTCTTGGAACTTGCTTTGTAGACCAGGATGACCTCAAACCCACTGAGATCTGCCTGCCTCTGCCTCCAGTGCTGGGATTAAAGGCCTTTGTTACCACTGCCCAACCAGAAGTAATACTTTTCTATTTAAGACTTTATTTTAGTTTTATTTTATTATTTTATGTTTATGAGTATTTTATCTGCAGGGATATATGTGTACTGAAAGCATGCCTGGTACCTATGGAAGCCAGAGGAGGTCAACAGACCCCTTGGAATTGAAGTTATGAATAGTTATGATCTACTATGAACATTCTGGGAATCATATCCTGTCCTCTGCAGGAGCAATGAGTGTTTTTTAAGATCCGAGCCATCTCTCCAGCCTCCAAAAACTTTGAAAAGATTTACTAACTTTATGTGTATGAATGTTTTGCATGCCTGTGTGCACATCATGCTTGTGCCAGGTATTTGTAGAGGTCAGAAGAGGCCATCAGATCTGCTGGAATTAGAATTAAGGATGGTTGTGAACCATCATGTGCGTGCTGGGAATCACTTCCAGGTCCTCTGCAAGAGCAACAAGAGCTCTCTAAATCACCAAGTCTTATCTACAGCTTCTAGATTTTTAGTTTGGAAAAATTATTATGTGATTAGTGGGAGGTGCATGGTGCCATATGCATGTATGAAGGTCAGAGGGCAATTTGTGTTGTTGGTATGTAGGGTATTAAATTCAGGTGCCCCAGCTTGTGCAGCTAGTGTCTCCACCTACCAAACCATCTCCTGTCCAGGCTTTTAATTGATCTGACTGAGGACTGTACAATCAGAGGTTTCTTGTCATGAGATAATTAGTGATACCTACCTTGAGTTTTAGATCTAGTCAAAACAAATTTAGCTATTGCATCAAGTCAGGGTTCTTTATAGGATTCTAAGAAAGGCTGAGAATCTGATAGTTGCTGGTTTGTTCAGTCCATATTACTGGTGGTCTGATTCGTTCTGATCTGGCACTGGAGTCCTAAGGAATCCCTGGAGAATTGCTGATGGGTAGTCTGTGTTGTCATGCTAATACAGAAATGCCTCTGCTCCTGGCTAATGTCTTCATTTGGGCTGCCTCTAGAAGGTGTGGCCCTGGTATAGGGTGGGTCTTTTTACCTCAAGTAATCAGACCCAGAAAGTCCCTTACAGGCATGCCCAGAAGCTTGATTGTAGTTGATTCCAGCTGAAGGTCATGATTAGCTATCATAGGCTCTTCCCTTCTCAACCTGGCATACTTCCAAATGAAAACAATAACCAGGTCATAATTCTGCTTAAGATGAAATAACTATCTTTTTTTTTTGAGTGTGATAGTTTTTTTCTCCCATTTCTACCTCTGCTTCCCCTCCCTTTCTTCCTCCAGGTCTCTCCCAGACCTCCCTCAGCCTCCCCTTACCCCATCATCCCCTCATCCATTCCCCAAGGAGGGCAAGGACTCCCAAGGTAGGTCAGTTCAGTCTGGCATATCCAGTTGAGGTAGTTCCAAGTCCCTCCCTCAGGCTGAGTAAGGTGTTCCTCTGTAGGGAATGAGCTCTTAGATTCAGTTCATGCACCAGGAACATACTTTGATCCTACTGTAAGAGGTTCCACAAACTACCCACACCATTTAACAGTTATCTACTTTTGGAGGGTTTAATTCCTTTCCTTAAAGGTTTCTCATCGATTGTTTCTTAGTCAGTGGGGTCCCAATGGCTTGGGTCAGCCGTCTGCAATCACAAAGTCATATATTTTGGAATAGGTGGCCGTGTACCTTAAGGAATGCTTAGTCTTTTAGTGTCTCATGAAAAATATGATAACCACTATAATCAATGGCATGATAAAAGAAGAGGAAAGAAAACTCAAATATCTGCTTAATATATTATGTGTATATATATACACATATACTCACACAAATATGTTTTTTACAATAGAGAAGAAGCACTCATGTCAATTACATCCTCATTTCTGCAACTAGTGCATGACATTAGCTGGTACTTCTAAGTCCATTCCAGCTCCAGAGGGATGCGTCCATGCCATCAAGGTGGGGAGCAGATCAGACCTCCTACACTTCAAGCCACCACAGTCTGCTAAGTACATTTAGTGCAACTTCAAATGGCCACATAGTCTTTCACAGTCAACACTGTTTCTAAGTTTAAAGCTCAACATCCAAACTTTCTTCTGAGACTTCAAGGAAATCTCTTAACTATAACCCTGTAAACTCAGAAAGCAAATTACATACTTGTAGTATACATTGGCACAGAATATACATTACCACTCCAAAAAGGAGTGAATAGAAGCAGAGTGAATAACTACTGGACTAAAACAAGACAAAAACTCAGGCAAACACCAAATTTTGGAGCTCCATGTCTGGTTTCAAAGGCCTCAGATGGTGTTCTGTTGCCCTTTTTGCTGCCTGCCTCCCTATTGTGCTGGCTCCATTTCCTGTTTGCAACTCTCCTTGGCATATGTCCCATGCTCCAATGTCTCCAATATCTTGGGGTCCCCAATGCAACCAAAGTTTTCTTCCACAACTTGGTGCAAAGACCTTGCAAGAATCCCACATTTCTGGCTTCTGTGGCTCTCTGATTTCTTTATTCATGTGTCCTTTGTTACTCTAAAGCCAGTGCCACCTGAATTAACACTGGCAAGTTCTGCTGCCAGTTTGGGATGGACCCTGGCACACCCGAATCACATTTGCAGCAACTTTTTTTTCTTTTTAGCAGCAGAAAATTCCTCAGGTCTTTTCACTAGTTGAAAGCTTAGCTGGGTGTGGTCTTGCCCCAGGGTACCTCTCCCTTTATTCCAGTACAGATCGGCTTTCCCTTAATATCCTTGTCTCTCTTAGTGAAAGTCTTGGTTACAACATTGTTTTTCTGATATTCTTTTTTTTTTTATACATTTTGCATTTCTCTGTGCCCCAGTTGGTCTTTTTTTTATTGTAAATCTACCTCAGAGTAATTCTTAATAGTTATTAATATGACAAAGTCAGTATTAGGCTGTCTTGAAATCTCTGTCAAAGACTTAGTCCATTACTTCAAAATTTTGCCTTGGGCAAGTTCTTAGGACAAAGGCAGAAAACAACCACTTCTTTGCCAAAATACCTCAAGAACGGCCTGTGGCTCAGTTGCTTATGTTGTTGCTGTTTGAAACTTGTGGAAATGGGTCTCACAGTCTCTGCAGCTCTCGGCACTACTCCCTTCCAAGCTCCTGTGCTTGAATGGACTGTTAAGCTCCACTTGCAATGTATAAGCACTTTTCTAGTTCAACAACTTCCATATTTCTCTAAATGACAGTTAGGTCTGTCGAAGAAGTGCCCAACACCAGGTACCAGTCTTAGTTACTTTTCTTCTATCACTGTGGTAAGACACCATGACCAAGGTGACTTATAAAAGGTTTATTTGGGCTTCACCATCTGGGCAGGGCAGTGTGACAGCATCATCACTAAAGCTGGAGGCTCAGGACTGAGATCTCACATCTGGAACCACAAACAAAGGGCAGAGTGTGAACTAAGAATAGCATGTGGCCTTTGAAACCTCAAAGAGGACACACATTTCTTCAGCAGTGCCATAGCTCCTAAACTACCCCACAAAGTGTCCACCAACTATGCAAATACTCAAACATATGGGGGCATCTCATTCAAACCAGTGCAGCTATTTAGTTAATGTGTAAAGCTTTCTGTATTTTGAATAGTATATAATAGTATATAATATTGCAAATCACTTTTAAATCTTGAAAACTTATTTTTTAATTTAGGTCTTCTCAAGGAAGGATTGAAAAATCATTGTCCTTACATGAGAACGTTAGTGCTTCTGTTTATGCTCATTAATCCCTTACACGTGTTTATAATTACTGTAAGTTGACTGTATTCTGATCCTATTCAGCACTTGGTTTCTTGAACTGTAATTAATAAATTAAAAATTAATAGTTGATGACATTCTGAGGGTCATTTTCTTTGTAAATATCATGATACATAAACACGTAATTATGTGGTGGGTTGGAGCGATGGCTCAGAGGTTGAGACCACTGACTGTTCTTCTAGAGGTCCTGAGTGCAGTTCCCAGAAACCACATGGTAGCTCATAACTATCTATAATGAGATCTGGCAGAACACTGTATACATAATAAGTAAGTAAAAAAATTGTTAAATAATAATGTGACACCACTTCTGCTTTAAGTGTCCCTTTGTTTCATGAGTCTCTTTGGAGAGGTGGCATTAATCTTGCAAATGGGAGTCCTGGTTTCTTTTTTATATACCAGCTAATATCTTTTATTTTATTTTTTTTAAAAATATTTATTTATTATGTATACAGTGTACAGAAGAGGGTACAAGATCTCATTACATGTGGTTGCTGGGAACTGAACTCAGGACCTCTGGAAGAACAGTCAGTGGTCTTAACCTCTGAGCCATCTCTTCAGCCCCAATCTTTTATTTTCTAAGATATATTCAAGACTACCACCATGATTGATTGATTGATTGATTGATTTGTACAGAAAGGCCTGGTTTGTAGCATGTAAGCTCTCTAGTGATGTAGACATGTGGTGGTACTCATGGCAGCCTGAGGGATCAATTCCCTGCTTTCATCATGTGAGTTCTGGACCTTGAATTCAGGTTCAGGCAAGCATGCTTACTGACCTGACCCACTGTGACTTTTACTGTCAGTAACTGGGACAGTGAAGCCTGTGGAGCAGAAACTGGTGGCCAGTGAGTTGGGGTAAGAGAATGAGAGACAGTACTAGAACAGAGGTAAGCTCTTTTCACCTTCCGGTTGATCCACATTCATGATACAAGCTAGGGAGGAAGTGAGAAGTGGGAAACAGTTCTACCTAATCCTAGTTCTTGACTGCCATGAGTTGAGATGTACCTCTTCAGGAGGCGATGGAGAAGCAGGGAACAAAGGGACATGGCTGTAATTGTCAGATTCAGTCTGAGGATAAGCTTGATGGGATGGAGAAGATTTCTAGGGGTAAGATAACTGTATAGTAAACCAGTTTAACTCTCTCTGTCTCTGTCTCTCTCACACACACACTACTGGAGGAGTTCTTTTTACGGATTGTTCTGAGGAAGAGGACTCTTCATATAAACTTTTTTTTTTTGTTTTTTTTTTTTTTAAATTGAGACAAACTCTCTAGTCTTGGCTGTTCTGGAACTTGCTATGTAGAGCAAGCTGGCTTGGGACTCCTAGACATCTGCCTGCCTCTACCTCCAGAGTGCTAGGATTAAAGTTGTGAGCCCTCATGCCTGCCTATATCTTGTGGGGTTTTCAAGAGTACCCTGTTCCTCTCTGAAGTGAAAGCACACAATTAGACAGTGTTCTTGGACTATTATATTCTGTTAGTTTAAAGGTATCCAGTGTTGTCTCACTTGAAGGAGTAGCAATAATTCTCTTTTCTATTTAGTTCCCTGGTGTAGCAAAACAGAGTTGACTGTACATTGTCCCTCAGAGGTGTCTCAATTTCTCATTCTGTTTGTGAGCATCAACAAACATTTTGTGCATATTCCTGTCTTGTTTTGCATGTGTTTACTTTTCCTTTAACATAGCTTAAAGCTAATAATGGAATTCCTGAGGTTTTGAGAGTAATAGTGTTAGCAAACTCAGTTTAAGATGCCAGTCAAAGGGCTGGAGAGATGGCTCAGTGGTTAAGAGCATTCAATTCCCAGCATCCACATGGTGACTCACAGCCATCTGTACTGGGGTCTGATGTTCTCTTCTGCATGCAGGCATACATGCAGATAAAGCACACATATTCTTTAAATACAAAAATTAATAAAAAATTTAAAAGATACCAATGAGAAAGGGGAAGAGAGAGAGATACTGTTACTTTAGAAAAGGGTCTTAAACCTGTTGATATTTGCAAAACCAGTGTCTTGTTTATAGGTAGAAACTTCTCTTGTCTTAAAATCCATGGCTTGAAAATAACTGCTACAAAAAAAAAAAAAAAAAAAAACCAGAAAATAATTGCTACATTTGTGCATTTTAAAAGTTGCTTGTAGCACACCTTGGGTGTGCTGGAGTTCAACCTTTCAGCAAAGTATTCAGACATTTGGGTATGGGTCATTTTGGTCTTACTCTGTCCCATAGCTTTTAGGGTAATTAAGATGGCTTGTGGAAGTCAAGAATTCAGTTGAGTATAGGATTTATAGGATTGAAATGATTAACAGCACCATTATTTAGTGATCCCCTAATGTGTACCAGTCGTTTTATTACATAATGATACATATAATAACTATGATATGTATAAGAAGTGTTTTTAGCTTTCTTTTTATAAATGCCTTGCTGAGGTATCTAAAGGTTAGGCAATTTCAATAAGCCCAAATTGGTAAATAACGGAGCTACTATTTGAAAACTTTAATTCTGGATACCATCGAAATGTCACAGAAATATTAGCAATTACAATGTAGAAGCTTTTGAAAAGCTGACTGCATAGGCAGTTGTAATGATTATAGGATCTGTCTTTTCATCATGTGTGTTCTGATGATTGAGGACAGGTCATCCAGGCATGGCTGCCTTTGCACCTTTAACCATATTGTCAGCTCCTTGGTTGACTTTGGTGAGGCCGCCAGTGTGGGTCAAGGTGGGCGTGGTGATTCACAAGAGCATGGATTTATTTATTTAGAATATCGAAGCAAACATGTGAGTACAATTTTCTAAGTTGAAACATGGAGTTTACTTTAGAATTTGGAGCACTAGGAGACATGAGGGAAAAAAATGAGTTTTAAAGTAGCTGTTATTTTGGTCAGAGTAGTGTGTGACATTCAGTTTTAAGAGGACCAGTCCATATTCAATTATCTCCTTAATACCAGCCTTTAAACCGCCCTTTTAGTTAATACATTGTACTACAAGAGAAATATAGACTATCAGAATGGCTCAGTGGATAAAGATGTTTGCTGCCAAGTATACTGACTTAAATTCAGGAGAGAACTGACTACCTCAAGGTCTCCGATCATGCAGTCTAGTGCTTGTGTGAGTATCCATGCATGCCTGGTAGGAGGGGGGGGCAGAGACAGAGAAAGCTAGAGATAGAAACACACACACACACACACACACATACACACACACACGGGGTGGGGGGAGGTGCCTTGAGACTTTCTCATGCCATGATTATTACATACATGCTACCTAAAGTTACCTAAAGCTTGTACATCCTGCATTTGGGCAAATACTGAGAAATGATAGAGAAGGAGGGCTTGGCAGTGGGACCAGAGACTGGAAATGATCAGAACCAGGAAAACATAATGCTGGAGAAGCCTTACAGAAGCTGGAGTCATGCCACTGAAGATTGAGGAGAAAGTTTGTGATAACTTACATGTCAATATGGGATCCTGCTTGAGCATGGTAGTGCATACATGTAATCCCAATACATGAAAGGCAGAGACTGGAAGATAGGAATTATAGACCAGCCTGGGCCACATAGTAAGGTCTTAACTCCAAAAGAAAAAGATGTTTTTGCCTGGTAATATGCATATTAAATTTCTAGGTGCTGATGATTCTCATTTATTTGGATTTTTCTAATGCCCACATAGATGGATAAGTATCTTGCTGTTTTAACAAGTTTTATCTGGTAAATGAATGAGTGAATTTAAGAAGAAACTTGACAACAAAGAGGAAAAACTTGTTTTTAAATAAAACTTTTTTTTTTCAGTTTTGCTTTCTGAAGCTGGAGGCGTGACTGCTAGCAAAAGTCCCACCCCACCTCCAGCTCCATTGCTTTGGCTGCATCCTTTTGATACAGATTTACACGATTAGTTAGCTCAAAAGTAATAGCTCAACAAATGAAATTTGTAGGTAGCAGTGTAAACATGGGTTAGACTGTCATCCTTTATATGGATAGTTTCTGCCAAGATGAAAGTTATTAAGTCGGTGTTTGAGAAAAGTTTCTTATATTTTAGAAATAGGGAATAACTTTGAAGAATAGTTAATGAACTTTTAAAAGCTGGCATTTTTGCATATGTGAACCAAAACAAGCACAGAATACTTATTTTTATTTAGATGGCTTTGTGAGGAAAATGGATATAGTGATAGTTCACTTATGTCTTTGTCATCTTTCAACTGAAGTCAGATAGTTGCATTTTATCATCAGACATGTAATACCTCCTTGGTTATGGAAAATATATTCTAAGATACTCTAGTAGATGGATGATTGACACACATGCTGTTTTTTTTTCTATCTGCATGCCTGTGATAAAGAATAATTTACAATTTAGGTTAATTAATAAGAGATTAACAACAATGATATAGAGAAGAATAATGACATTCTAATAAAATGATGTGAGTGTGGTTATTCTTCAACATTTTGTAACAAGGTCTTGCCTTGTACTCCAGGTTGCCTATGGCCTTCCTCCCCTCCCATCTACCTCCACTCCTATCTTAGCTCCTACATGTTAGAGGTGCACACATGCACTACCATTTCTAGTTCTCCAAAGTATCTCACTGAACTGGCTGGACTTACTCTTCCTGTGATGTGAAATGATTGAGTGCCTGCATGAGACAGAGTGAAGAAGATTGCAGGAACATTTTGGTGTTGTGTTAGACTGCTCCCTAAGAGCTCCTTGGATGTAATGTTGCGATATTGTGGCAATTTGATGAGCAAGCTGGCTATCTCAGTACCAGAAAGTTTTGGGGCATAATGTTGGGAATATAGTTCTGTGGAGCATTTCTCTGCTTTTTCAGTGGTGGAAAAATAGCATTTGTGTAGCTAATTTTAGAATGCTAGTTCTTTAAAATAAAATGGATAAATAATGGGAATTAATTTATTTAACTATAAGATAAAGTGCTGATTACTAGAGACAAGTTTTGATCCATTATACCGGTGAATAGTATATCCCATAAGCTTTGACTTATGCTTTCAAGTGTACAGGTGGTTTTAGTTACACTTAAATAAGCATACTGCCTGAAAAGACTTGTAGTAGAGCATAAAAGTTCTGTTCGACATGGAGCTATGCTTCTGCCAGTAACACAACATTTTGAGGACAGATAGCATCCCAGTTCCAACTTGAGATTGGGTACAAAAATATCCTTGGGCTGAGAACGGGCACAGTAAATTGTACCAACAAAAAACCCCTTTTATGTATTTATAGTGGAAAGAAAATCTTCATTGTGTTTGTACAGAAAAGTATGATAGAAACTTATTACACTTTAATCATAGTAGATAGTCCCTCATTTTATGATTATTCCATATGATTAATTTTTTACTGTAGGATTCCAAGAAGGCTCTGTTGTAGACCCCACCCTTTCATCTTTGATTAGTTTCTGTCCTTCTTGTTCATCACCTTCCAGCTGGAGGGCCTCAGTGACTTTTTCTTGTTTTTATATTTTCTTTAATGTTTTTATATTAACATAAAATTTCCCTTAGTACTTTAAGAAATTATAAGACAATAAAGTTGTCTTCAGATGTCTTTTATTTTCACCCTGACACTGTTTGAATTGGCTGGTAAGACATGCTTATTTTGCGTAATTTTCTCTTCACGGGGAAGTTACTTTTAGTATTAACACGTCTGGGAATTATTTCAAAATTTAGCTTATTGTCTTACTTGGAATAAGAGAAGTCATGGAGGCTCTTCTTTCTGTTCTTGATGTTTTGTCCTGTATTCCCAAAGGATATTTGGTTTTGTTGTTCTAATTGGTTCCTGTAACATTGAATTGGTTTGATCTCAGATTCTCCATAAAATTATAATCAGTTTTTAATAGTGTCTCCAGTTGGGTAAGGATTTTTAAATAGTGCTGCAAATAAAATTATGCTGATAAATTTGAGAAGGACTGATGATACAAATGCTTTAGTGGAAAATATTAATAAATTAATACCATTCCCAACTTACATATTTTTGTTACATAGGAGACAGTTAAAAAAAAAAACTGTCAATACTGTAATCAACTCTTAGAGTAATACTTGGCGGTGGCATCAGGAAAAGTTAGGATTTAATGCATAAAATTTTTTTTTAATATTTATTTTATGTCAATTGGTGTTTTGCCTGCATGTATAATTGTGTAAGGGTGTCAGATCTTAGAATTACACACAGTTGTTAGCTGCCATGTGGATGCTGGGAATTGAACTCTGGTCCTCCGGAAGAACAGCCAGTACTCTTAACCACTGAGCCATCTCTCCAGCCCTAATGCATAAAAATTTATAAGCAAAAGTTGCTATAATCTTTTTCTGCAAAGTTACCTTTAGGGTATATTATATTGTCTATTGTAATAATTCCATACATAATAGCTTGTTGTGTATTTCACAGAATTAAAAATAATAAAAGTTCTGACTTCTTCTGCAAGACACTTTAGTGCATGTTACTATTTATGATTGATTTTATGAGTATGAGCAGCAAACATTGTTCTTAGATTTCTGATATTTTTATTTCTTATGATTTTTCATCTTTTGAGATTATCATTTTCCTCTTTCCTTTTCTTGCTTCAACTCCTTATATGTACTCCCCTTGCTCTCTTTAAATTCATGGCTGATTTGTTCTTACTCCCAAATATAATTACTTTGATAATAAAATTTTAGATATTGATCTAACACATGGTCAGGATGATGTATACTGAAAATCACAATTATGCAAGCATACTACATGACTACTTAGCAGAGTGATTAAGAACATGTATTTTGAGGTCAGATTCTCTGTATTTGGTTCCTGTTTCTACCACTTTTAGCTGTGTGACTTGGGTAAGAGATTCTTACCTTAATATTTTCATCTATCAGACATAGTGCATACCTATGTTATAAAGAGGATTAAATGAATCGTAGACAGTTGCTGGAATACATGGTAAGCTCTGTCGAAGTGTCAAAGTGAAATTGCAGTTTGTAAAGCAGTGTGTGTTCTTCTTTTGTTATTGCAGTCACAGGAATCTGTGTTGGACTCTCTTCTAGTGCTTCTCAGCTCTGTAACCTGTTACTGCTATCACCACCCTCCCTCTGTACTTCTGCTAGACCAGCACCACCAGCAGCAGCAGCGATGACACCATTGTCAGCACCAGCACCACCATGACTTTCCTACATGTGCCTTTGGAGGGTAAATGTAATTTGAAATGATGTGGAGAAAGATCACTCAGATGCCTAGAGGAATGGCTGAGTTTGTCATAAGACTGTAGTCCTCTACTGCAGTTTCTTAGTTTTTGTATCATGCCACATCTACTTCAGAGGGTTGGAGGACATTGTGACTCCAATTCAAACTCTTCCCCTCCTGCACCCAGGCACAAATAATCACATCTAAAAGCTTAGTCAAGTGGCGAGATGACTAGACGATTAAGTCCTTGCTGTGCAGATATGAGGAGCTGAGTTCAGTTCCCAGCACCCATATACAAACTTGGATGTGGTGGTATGCACTGGGGAGACAGAGACAAGAGGATGCTTGAGCTTGCTGCTGCTTGACAGGAACACTGAGAAACCTTTTCACAAAAAGATAAGATAGATGGAAGGCTGGAGGTATGGCTTAACAGATACAAGCGATTGCTATGAAAGCCTGATGATGAGTTTGATTCCTGGAACCCATGGAGGAAAGAGGCAATCTACTCATGAAAAATTGTCATCTGACTACCACACTTGCTGCGGTCCATACATGTGGACATGTGTACACATACAACCTAATAGAAGGTAGAGAGTGGAGAGTGTAGAGGAAGAGTCCCACCCAACCTCTGCTCTCCACATGTGTGTGCACGGTGCATGGAAGAACAAGTATTTGCACACATGCATACAGCACATGTTATAGCCTTAGAACTTCTGTATATTAAATAAATGGGGTTAATTAATTCAGCAGTACATCCTTCTGGACATTGGAGAGAAGACATGACTGTTGCTCAGAGTTATTTTATGCCGGGGGGTGGGGGTGGGGGTGGGGTGGGGTGTGTGTGCGGTGATTATGGGAAAAGCAGGTATCTTTTGGCCTTGTTATAAGCTATCAGAAGATAGCGAGGGAAAAGATCCTGGGGCTCCCAAATGTTAGACTAGTGAACACTTTTCATTTATAACAAGTAATTCTGTGTGAACCAGAACATGAATTACATTCATAGATGTAGAACAGTAATAAAAATTTATTTAGGAAAAGGGATATTTTATTTTTGGTGTAAATGATAATATTCTAATTTCTGAGACTATAAACTCTAACTATATGGCATAACATATTCATGGTTGATTTTTTTATGCTGTTGAAATTGGAGACATTAATAATATTTTACTTTATTTTCAATATATATTTATTTTCAATCCCTGCTTATAAATTTGTCAGCTTATATCCAAATAATTTAGAAGAAACTTTGAAAGAGTTTTTGTACTTTTTGTAACTCTTTGCTCTGACCTAGGAGACATTAACTTTCTCAAGCCATCAAATTTCCTGTTGCCTAGAGAGCACACTGAGATAGTAGCATGTCTCAGCTTACTGAAAATATTATGGTACCAGCCATAAAATTTTTCTTGATTGTAACTGAAATCATGGCATGTTACAGCATTGCTATTTGAAAATAAATGATTTGTTTTGGGATAGGTTTCATGTAACCCAGGCTGTCCCTGAGCTTGCAGTCTAACTGAGGTCCCTGGTTTATTTTAATAGGGTCTGTAGTGCTCTGATGGTTTTGGTTGGTAGAAGAGATTGAGATCTATAATAAAGCAAGATGACGTGCCAGCACTGCTCTGTGTTTCTAAAGGGCCATCCACCCCAGCATGAGGACCGGTGACTTCAGCCTGTGTATAGTTTTGTTTCTGTGACTGACCTTGTTGTAAGCTTGTCACTGGAAAGGGAGTCCAGTACCTATATATATGCTCTTGGCTCCTCCAATAATGGAATTTGTTTAACTAAAATAATGTGAACATTAATTGAAATACATGATATATTACTCTTTGGTATAGTGCTTTTTAAATTGTGGATGATTTTCTTATGTATTTGTTTTTTCTTCTCTGGGAAGCTCTTTTTAGGTTATTTCCCTTTTTCTTATTTTGCACACATGTTCACCTCATTTTTCATTATGAGAAAATTCATAGAGCAAAAGCGAGGAGGAGAGAGCAGGCTTGATTTTTATTTCCATCTCTTGGACTGCTTTTATATTGCCGTTGGAACTGAGTTTGGTATCTGTGCTTGTTTTTCAGGCCCTCTGTTATCTCTCTCCGTCTCTAAATTTATGTTTATAGTTTAGTTTTCAGTTGTGGTACTGTTTTCTATTGCTCATGGTTATTTATGTCCTAGACTTGGCAGCAAGGCCAGGCACTTCTTTATTACTTCTGAAACAGGCTCTTGTTGCATAGCCTTGGCTGGCTTGGAACTCCCTGTGTGTAGACCAGGCTCGTTTTGAACCTGAAGCAGTCCTCAGGACTCTAGAGTGCTGCCATTACAGGAATGCATCACTCCTGGTTTAAGGTACTGTATCAGTTTTTTTTTTTCTTTCTTCTTTTTTTTCTGGTTCTGAATCTTTGACCTTGCCAATGTTAGGTGAGTGTGCTCCATGTCTGATTCACACACTCAGCCCCTCACCATACAATCTTGTACCCTCCTTCTGAACTGCAGATGCTTGAATGTAAGTTCTTGTCTCATGCATTTCCCCCTCATGTCCCCATCATGTGATGGGCACTCAGTGACAGGTACTTGGGAGTTTTCTTTTGTGCTGCTCTCTGACCCTGTTTCTTATCACAATATAAAATATTTAAAAATATTATTAGTGACCTTAAATTTTGTAACAGTTGCTTACTTATTTTTATACCATTGTTGTACAGTTGATAAGTGAGGTCTGTCATGGATCACCATTCTCTGCTAACATTGCTGCAAAAGCAAACCAAGGTATACAGCTTCTCTTCCATATGAAAAGAGCTTTATTAATTGAAAAAAATTAAATAAATCCTGATGTAGTTTATGGTTTTAATCTTGTACTTTGAAGTGTTTTCTTTTTCTGGAATCAGGTTCTTGGTTTAGACTGTAGAAGTATGCTAATTAGATTATATTTAGCTGGTGAATTTGTGCCCACAAAAATGTGACTTTTAAAAAGTTGCAAGTTGCTACAGTTCTTGTAGATAAGACTATTTCCTGTTTTCTTTTTCATATTTAGTATTTTGTATATTTTTCCCTGAGGAGACTCTTCAGTTGTATATTTGACATTCACATTTAAATAAAGTTTTAACTATATAAAATATCAAAAAATGTTTATTTGACCCGAGTTACTTACAGATTCTAGGTAATCATCCCATGTTAATGTTGTGTGCTTTGTGCCAGTTAATGCACGTGCAGCTGTCTGCCAAGTCTAACAGTTTTGATAAGGTTGGAAGGTCAGATAATCATTTTCTTCTTAGGGACAGGCTTCTTCACTCTGAGCAGTTAGGCATTTTGTTTTAACTTAGCCGAGACTTGGTTTTTAAGATTTAACATTCTGAGCCCCTCCTCATCTTGTTGATTTTACCTTTTTGTTTGCAAGCAAGCTCTAACCTGGGCATGTATGTATGGAGGACAGAGGTCAACGTGGGCATCTTCCTCTCCACCTTGGTTTTTGAGACAAGGTTTCTCAGTGAACCTAGAGTTTAGCTTTCTGCTGGATTGGTTGGCCACAGAGCCTTGAGACTTGCCTGTCTATGCATCTCACCAGTGTTGGGGCCAGCTTTTATGTGGGTGCTGGTGTGATAACCCAGGGCCTGTGTTTGCACAACCTAATTCCTTGCCTCAAGTAGGAAATCCTCAAGAAAGGAATGTTCAGGCTTACAGTTTTTTTGTTTTTTTTTAAAATATTGTGTATGTGGGGTAGTAGTGGTGGTGGCGGCGGCGGCTTGTGTGCCTGCATGCCACCCACATGTGCATTGTGGGTGCTGGGATTGAAATGCATGTTGCCAGGTTTTTGTGTTAGCATTTGACCTGCAGAACCATTACACTGGCTGACCTCATCTCCAGACTTTGATCAGGGATACACACACACACACACACACACACACACACACACACCTTTAATATTTTATTTATGTGAATTGATGTTTTGCCTGCATGTATAACTGTGTAAGGGTGTCAGATCTTGGAATTACAGACAGTTGTTAGCTGCCATGTGGATGCTGGGAATTGAACTCAGGTCCTCTGGAAGAACAGTCAGTGCTCTTAACCACTGAGCCATCTCTCCAGCCCCCCCCCTTTTTATGTGAAGCCATGTATATGAACTAGTACAAGTTACAGCCCCATCTTGCCTTGTGTCTACATTTTTGTCTCAGATACCTGAATCCCTTAGCATAACTCTTCCTTTTGTTGTTGTTGTTATTACTGTTGGATATGATATGCCATTGCATTTATTTAGCACCCATCACCACTGTCCATCTTTATATATTTTTTATTATCGCAAACTGAATCTCTGTACACATTAAACAGCATAACCGTATCTTTATCCGTATCCCTAGCAGCTATTCCTTTACGTTTTGTCATTACTAACCTGCTGTTAAGTAACTCTTTTCTCTCAGATTTAGAAATGAGCTTTCCCCCAAGTACTACATTTCTCTCATTTGCTGTGTCAAATGCTTTATCTTTATAGTTTAAAGATATCACAGAAAGACAGACAGACAGACACACACACACACACATACACAAGGCGGGGGTGGCAGAGAGAGACACAGAGATAGAGGCAGTCAGTCTAAGGCCTCAGATATTGTGGTTTATTGCACTAGCTGAGGATGACTAAGCATAAGGATTACAGATATTTGTTAATACAACACGTTTATTCAGTGCTGGAGATTTAACTCAGGGTCTTGTGCATATTCAGTACTGCCACCTGAACTACATCCCCAGCCTTTGCTTTAACTTGGAAAGAATGTATTTAGTGTGTGTGTGTGTGTGTGTGTGTGTGTGTGTGTGTAAGACAGAGACAGACAAAGAGATTTTCTCCTGCCATCTTGTAGCACCCTGAGATCAAGCTCAGTCTTTCCTTCGCCCTCTCATCAGCCCTCCTTTTACTTTTTTTATACAAGGTTTCAGGAAGAATGTTAAGGTCAGTCATTCTTAACTGAAGGCCTGCCATCCCACTTTTTGTTCTTTAGGAATTTATGTATTTTTGACTTACTATGTAGCCATAGTTGACTTGGAACTGGCTGTATAGACTAGGCTGGTCTTCAACTCATAGAGTTCCATCTGCCTCTGCCTTCCAAGTGCTAGGATTAAAAGCATGCACTACCTCTAAACAGGAATTTTAAAAGGAATTTACAGGTATGCTAAACAGAACTTTACAGCCATATTAGCTGTAAAATTAGGCTGGATGAGTGGTTCCCATTTTGTTCACAGTGTTTGGTACCCTGTACTCACCTCAACCCTTTTCTCTTCTCCTCTCTCTTGTCCATCTAAGATGATGTAATTGTGCTACAACATGTCCATAGGGAGAGCCTGACCTTTCTATGGGAGTGATCTTGGAAGAGACTTACCAGAACTTTTTTTAAGATTCTGTTGAGGGGTTGGAGAGACAGCTCAGTATTTACAGTGCTTGTCACTCATGTATAAGGACCAGGTCCCTAGTGTCCATATAAGTGAGGGGTGGCTGTGATGTGACCTGTGACAGGACCCCCTGAACAGGCAGCCAGGTCAACAGCCATGTTAGTGAGCTCCTGCTCCAACCACTTAAGGTAGAACAACTGATGAGGACTCCTCATACCAGCCTCAGGCCTCTGCACACATGCACATACATATGCAGACCACATCCACATGTAGGAGAAAGAGTGATGCAGTTGAAGTCTTCCTTTTGTACATCTCTGAGCACCTTAGGCAAAGGCAATTCCTCCTCTGTCTAGATCCCTGAGAGCAATTACCCTTTGTTTATTTGATGCTGTACTACCTCGGTGTACTAGGTGTCTCCATTATGATTAATTTGTCTTTGCTTACTTGAACTGCATTCTGAAGGTTTAGATAGCATTGACACATTCTGATGAGTTCTTAACTTATGATGACAATAAATGCTTCCTAAATGAAAGAAACTCTCCAACCATATGGGCTAAATATCATATATTCTGGAAGCATTTTGCCATTGTGCCCATAATCACTAGTGGTTACTGAAAGTTGTCCAAGACCTGTATCTAGGGCTTTTGTTTGGTACTGTTAATCAAAACCATGTTGGAATTAGGAACATAGCTCAGAAATAGCTTGTGTTGTCTTTTTTCAAAGCCTGCTTGTGTTTCAGTTTATTTACCTCTAAAAATAATACCTACTAAGTAATGTGATGTTGGAATAAACACATCTACACATTGTCTTCTAGTTAATCTTTTTCAGCTTCATGAAACATTATCTGTTATGATAGTATTAGAATCCAAGCAAAAATAGAAGTAAAATGCTAATCTAACTAGCATTTAAAATGTTGAGCACCTTTAAGCTTTCATGTTTTGAACTGATATTTATGGGCAATAGCAGGTCATGACATTTAGACAGTAACTTAGATTGTGAGAAGAAATATACTCCATGTTACATATCACTATATGACTTAGAAATGCTTAAACTTCTGTAAATCTGAGGTACTGTTGGTCTATAAAATGGCCATATTAGTAGCTCAGGGATTTGTTCTGGAGATTTAGTGAAATGGTGTATATTTTCAGTTTTCTTTATTCTTACTCCCTCCTCTTAGGCTTTCTCCAGGCTTGTTGCAGTCTGTCTTCATCAGGGATCATGTGGTTTATTAGGTTTGAACAATGCTCATGGCTGTTACAGATGTCTCTCAGGCCATGTCAGTGTCAATTGCACCTGTGTTTGTTAGCCTTGGAGGAGAAGGAGTAACAGCAGAGATGTCACTGGTTTGTCACTTCTGGGCTCCTTTCTTCTCTGTGAACACATTTCTCTTTTCTCTTGTGTTTCATGTACTTTTGTTCATGTGCCTTATTTTGATGGGAATTGTTAGTTCTGTTTCTATTTCCAGGATTTGGATTACCCCTTCATAGCATACTCCTCATAATGAAGTAGTAATTCAAATTAGAGGTAGGGTTCCTCTTTGTGTTGCCTCTCTCTAGGCCTCACATAAAATAAATACAACTAATTTGTGAGGTGAACTTAGACTTATCTCGTTTTTAAAAAGTTAGATTTTTGTAGTTGTTTCCCTTTTAGTCTCCTTATTAAAAACTCCCACTATTTTTAGCATAAAGTGATCGAAGGCAATTTTTCTGATGGATGACGACTTTTTTTTTTTTTTTTTTTTAAATCAAGTAGGTAAATCATGAATAGGAAAACTTTGTTGTTGTCTTTGGCTTGAAGTCAAGGTTTTAGACAGAAGTTGCATTCTGTGGGATGGAGCAAATAGTACCAGCGTCATAATTGACCACCAGTGAGATAGTACCTAACACACAGGAACATGATTTTTACTTTGACTTACCCTAGGTATTACATAGGGATAGACTTAACGGATGGGTTCTTAATCTCTTTGACAGTTTTTTTTTTGTATTGATCATAAGCTAGAAAAGTAAAAACAGGTTGAGGTGACTTTTCTTGTCCTAGATTTAGGTTTGTTTGTTTGTTTTATTACATAATATCATGTGACACTTAGTTAACTTTATTTTGATGTACTTGAAGAGCAGATGAACTTGTTTTAATGGTGGGAGAGATTGGCATCAGGAGATAGGTTCCTCAGGTATGCTGGGCTTAAGTCTCAAGGCCTCCACTGTTTCAGTCCTATCTTAGCTCTAATAAGTGTTGTTGTGAGCTCTAACATTTTGAACACTGATCTCTGCTTCAATTCAAGATTTTTACCTTCAGTATACTGGGTATACATTAGCTATCAATATGGGTTTCCATAATTGAAAAGACTATGATTGATTTTCTTGAGATTAGTGTTTTGTTTTGTTTTTTTTTTTAACACATCAAGTAGCCTCTCCACATTCACAGAGAGATAATTAATTTCTAGAGCTCTAGCGGATGCCTGAAAGCATATGGATAGTACTTTCCTGCACACATACATGTACAGTAAAGTCCAATTAGGAATTAGTCAGAAGCATGCACAATAGTAACTAGGAATAAAATAGAACAGTTGTGGGTACTCAAGTGAGATTGCCAGCATCACTATCTTTGAGCTGAGAGAACCCCTATTAAGTAAAGTAAGGGATCTTTGAATGTAAACATTCCCACACTGATAGCCTGGTAAGTGAGACCACTATTTCCATCATGGTTATGCTGTGCTAAGAGATGACTTTCACAGTGGCGGGTAGGACAAAGCATGATGTGTGAGTTCACCATACTACTCTGAATGTTACACAGTGTAGACAGACACCTTGTTGAGCTGGGGTGTCTTGAAGAGCATGAGCACACCAAGGAGACTCTGGCTCAGTCTTCAGCAGACTGCTGCCCTAAATGGAGGAAACTTCTGTAGATTATTAAATTGTTTATTATCCATTTAATGTTTTCTGACTATAACTGACCACAGGTAACAAATCATGGACAATAAAAACAGGACTAGCAGGAACTCTGTGTAGTTCCTTGCTCCCAAGACTTTCTTCTTGAGTTTGCTTTTCATGCAGATCATGCACTCACACTGTGATCTATGCTATCAAATCATAAATAGACTTGAGCTTTTAGACAAGGGAAAAACAACATTCCTAAAAAACATTCCTAAAATAGAATATAGAGACTTGGAGCAAAATGTGGTGGGAGAATAGAAGAGGAGTGTATATTAGCCTGTATTGATTGGACGACAGACTTCTGTGCATTGTTTAACAGAAAGGTGGATTGTTTTACTATGTAGATGTCGGTCGTGTCCCCCCCCCCCCCCGTGTGTGTGTGTGTGTGTGTGTGTGTGTGTGTGTGTGTGTGTGTGTTTACTCTGTACTTTCGGTTTTGCCATTCATGGTTTTAAGCAAGGTGGCATTTTAGTTACAGACACTTAAGTGAAAATCTCCTTCTAGGACATTTGCTGGGGACACAGATCCCTGTTTAAATGATTTTTTTTTTTTTTTTTTTTTTTTTTTTTTTTTTTTTTTTTT
>PVIH01014081.1:0-55489 GCA_004025045.1 Sigmodon hispidus | reverse complement strand
AGCCCAGCTCACATGTACATCCTCTACACAGCCCCTGACCTCATATGCCCTCATGAGTCCAGGCTAGCCCAGCTCACATGTCCTCTTCGAGTCAGTTTCAGGACTTCCACATTTTTGTCAGCAGTGATGGCTCAGTTGGAGCCATGGCCTACTACCACATTTACTTTCTCTGTTCTGCTTGAGGAATCCAGTAGGTGCAGATGCTGTGGGCACACAGACTCACTGTGCTGTGTTTGAGGGAACCTGTGATTGATTCTCAGCTGCTTCCCTCACAGAGCCTTGAACAGAGCTGGTGGTAACAGGAAGATTACTAGACACTGACTAGTAATTGACCATCGCTGGGTGACAAGAAAGGAATCCACAGGTGAGTGGGTGAGGAGAAATAGAGAGCTCAGAAGCCTCCACACGTTATTGTTCAATCCAGCACACAGAGGTGTATCAAATCCTGCCCAACTGTTTCACTGAGCTGCAGCCCAAGCAAGACCCAGAGGCCTGAGGATCAGACTTCGCCTCTCACCCGTGGGTTGTGCGGGTGGAGCAGGTAAGAGGTGACCAGAAGTTCTGGATACACCCTCCCCTCATTGACTGGTTTCTCAGCAAACTCATTCTAACTCTCTCAAGCTTGTAAGCTTCTCTTCACTTCCTGTTATCTTCTTGGAAAAGCCTCAGACCTCCTGCCTCCTTCCTGGGCTTCACCTGACTCTATGCCTCCTTTGGTCGACCCTCCATGCTGTCATTGGTGGTGGGCTTCTGCATTAAGTCTGCCTGGGCTCCATGATCCTTCGGTATTTCCAAAGCCGATGACCTTCCCAGGAGGGTGACAGAGCATTGTCCCTTCTCTGTGCCCCCCTGGCCCTTGGTGCAGACCATGCAGGGCTATGCTTCTGTCTAACTTCAGTGGGACCTCACAGGGCAGGACCTGAGCCCCATGCCCAGTAAACGCAACACCTGATGTGCAGCAAGTGGTAAGTGTGGACAGTGAGTTCAGGCCGCTTCTCTCTGGCTTGCCTTCCAGTGTGCTGCCCAGCATCACCCCATTGACGCCTGACTTTCCAGACCCAAATACCAGGCAGGGCAACATGCTAGCCTGGCAGGTGCACTGTCCACTGGACCAAGGCTCCCAAAGTCCTGATTGGTGGGACCTTGCAAATGGGCAGTTCCAGGAGCAGGGGAGGAAATCTGAAGGGTGTTCTTCAGCAGCCACTTTATAGAAACTCCCATGCCCCTGCTTGTGACCCTGACGGGGCCAATCAGCTTCCTTCCTTTTCATTCTTTCCAAGGTTCATCCTGCGGGGCTCTGAGCTGGCTGTGTCCACCCTTCCCTAAATCTGTGTAACTATGGGAGGCATAGGGCACAGCGGAGTAGAAGGGTGGACTGTCACGTGACAAACAAATCAGGTCTACCTGTAGGCCTTAGTTTCCCAATGCGTCAACCTAAAGACTTAAACAGTCTACCTCTAAAGACCCTTTCAGTTCTAAGGTCCTGCCACATGGTAGGTTTCTTTACTGATAAGAAAATCGTGTCACCCCCTAGGTTTTTGTTGCTCTCCTACAAAGCAGGATTAGGTCTCCAGCTCTGGGATGATAAACCAAATCCCAATATCCGTAAAGGACTGACTATCCCTAGGCAATGGCAGTTTCTCTGTCCCTATGCCAGGGAATTACAGTCCACCTGCACACCTTCTCTGTCATCTGAGTCTAACAGTGGAGTGATAAAAGTCTTCATCACCCTCGTGCTATTTGTTACACAAGAATCTACAGGTAAGGGACTTGTTCCAAGCCTCCCAGCTAGTGTTTTCGAGAAGTGGGACTTGCCCCAGGCCACTGCCACAGGGTCACCTGGGTGCTTGGGATGGGGAGACAGCACAGTTGGCAAAGCTCTTCTTGTACAAACATGAGGATCTGCGTTCAGCTCCCCACCACCCACATTAGGCTAGGCATAGCAGTACATTGTATACTCCCAGTGCTGGGAGGCAGAGACAGGAGGATTCCAGGGCTCACTGGCAAGTCAGCCTAGCATGATCAGCAAGCCCAGGTCTCCCAGAGAGAGGCTCCATCAAAAACAAGGTGGACAGTTCTTGAGAAACAGCGGCTTACTTCTGGCCTCCACATATATGCATGTGTGCATGTACACACACACACACACACACACTCACAGATAGAGAGAGAGATGCTGTGGGCTGCTGTACTCCCAGACTCAGGCTCTTTAGGCCCCAGTGATCCCAGGTAGAGGGAATACTGTGAGCTGGACCCTAGTTAGCAGAGAAGCCTTATCGCTGAACACCCCAGGCCCTTCTGCCATCATAGGCCTTGTGAGCCTTTGATCTCAAGCCAGGGCAGGTAAAGCCCTAACCCATAAGGCAGGGCAATTTGGGTCCTCCAGGTCCCCAGGGCCTGCTGATGACAATGCTTTTCCCAAAAGATGGCTGACCACATGTGATCTGACCACCAAACTGGGAGATGAAGAGTGAAGTCCAGAAAAGAAGATATGGTTCCAGCCTGGTTCTCAGAGTTGTCTATGATCTTGGACTATATTGCTTTATGGTTGTACCTGTCCTGTGCTCCAAATAATTCTCTACACTCCTCCATGGCTGCTCCACATGCACCTGTACAGTGTCCAGTCAGCACAATGAATGGTTCTTTCAGTCCCTGACACAGCATGTATCCCTTCTGTAATTTAATTCTGTATAATTATTTATTCTCTCCACAGAATAAACAAATCTCAAGGGAGGGCCAAGTCCTGTCTGTCTCATTCCCAAGCCACAGCCCTGTCCCTGACACAGTATTAACAGAAATAGATGCTCAATAAATTTGAGTTGCTTAATAAACTCACTTAACCACTCACTCAAGCATTGAATGAGAAAGAGAGAGAGTCTGCCCCCTGGGGTTACACCTGTGCTCTGGTCTCAGCTCTCTCTTGCTCTGGAGCAAAGCACTTCTGTTCTTGATCTTAATTTTCTCATCTACAAGATGGGAACATGCACCAGACTTTGCATGGCCTGAAAGTACAATGGCTCTCTCAATTCTGTGCCCATTCCCCATAACCCTGCCTATTTCCAGATCCTGGGATTATGTTTCCAGGTTCCATCAGACCCCGGCTGTGAGAGAAGTATCCAACAAGGCATGGCCGGAGGGTCTCAGTCAGCCCAAGTGCCACACACCACTGTTGGAGGGTGAGTTGCAGCTCCTGGACTTCAAAGATGGGGTGTTTGTGCAAACTTGCTGAGCTCTGGCCTCCAAGGAGGAAGGAGGCAGAGACTCATGAGGGCAGCCAAAGCAGCCTGTGTGCAGGTCATAACAGGGTCAGTCAGCAGTGGCGCACACACACTGACACAGGACAGAGCTGGGGAGTGGGCCAAGGGATGGACGTCTGGCCTGTGTTTGCAGCAGAACCCGCCTAGGGCTCTAAAGAACCACATGCTCGCCAAGAGGATTTGTGCCCAAGGGTGAGATTCTGGGCAAAGATCAGCAACCCCCCTCCAAACAAGCAAGCACATCCACAACTTTGTTCTGGGAGAAAGAAGACCTTCTCCCCATCACAAAGGTCCTTGTCACTTGAGTTCTGAGAGGTCACTGGGGCAAGACAGCCTAATGGGTTGATATACGCTAACACAACCAAGGCTTCTGGGTGTTAGGATTTTAAAATGCAACTGATTGTATAAAAAATTAAGGTGTCAAAAGGCCCTAGGTCCTTTCTAGACTTTCCAGGGTAGAATTTACAGCTTGTAAAAAACTCTTTATCTTGGTTCACACCCCCATCAAAGCCACCAGTAGCCAATGGAGTCTTTTGCACTTTGTATTCCCCAGAGGCCACCTATAGACCTTGGTCTACCACATCTGAATACCAGACAATAACCTATAAATTTATACAATTAAAATTAAAATTTAATACATATTTAAATTTAAAGAACTTGTGTGATCACAACAGGTTCACATAGGTGACCCTGGATAATTAGTATTTCACAGCTGATTTCCAACTCAACTCAACTCCCCTTTGGTATAACCAAGTTACAAGTCTGTGGGGTATGGAGTGGACATCTTTTCACGGAGGGGGAGAGAGGGGGCAGTCTTGACTCCCAATCAATATGAGAGAGCTCAAGGGGAAGGCATCCCAGGATCCAGGATGAGTGAGATACTGAGCAGATAGTAGGAGGGAGACAACAGGGGTGTGCGTGTATTTGTGTGTATGTTCTGAGGTTCTGAGGTCCAGAATAGAAAAGGGCATGTATGCATGCTGTCTCTCTCTTTCTCTCTCCCTCTTACTCTCTCTCTCTTTCTCTCCTCTCTCTCTCTCTCTCTCTCTCTCTCTCTCTCTCTCTCTCACACACACACACACACACACACACACACACACACACACACAGTGCAGCAGCAGCAGCAATGACTTCCCTGCTGTCTACTCAATGCACATCATCCTTTCAATCCTCACTGTGTTTCCACACTGAGTTGGGTGCAGGCAGTTTCCACAGAGACTGCAGGAGCCAGAAATAACTCCAATGAGACAAAAAGCATCCCCTGCCCATCCCTTGCCTCCTTCCTCCCTGTGCCCCATGTGCGAAGGTCCCAATGGAGGCTCTCTCCCTCTGCAGTCTGGCTTTGGGGAGAGATGTGAGGGCAGTGATTGGTACCCAAGGGTCAGGCTGCAGAGTGGAATCTCCTCCCTAGCTGCATTTCCCTTTCCAGGTCCCAACTGTTTTTTCTCTACCTTCTTGTTACCAGCCATTGGGATCTGTGTTCTGATCTTGGGCCCAACTCCAAGGTCTGGAGATGGGCCTGGGCTAGCACCTGAGACTCACAAAGAGCAGCATCCTGGCCTGTTCTCCCAGTTGGTCCCCAGCTTTACCTCTGCCCTGTCATGTCTTTTTCCCAGCTCTGGGAAGCTTGTATGCAAACCTCAGCAAACTCTTCCTCTCCTGCAGGCTCTTCCCAAGAGCTCCTGAGACCCAGAGTCCCATATAGTAAGGCTGAACACTCATGCAGCACTATCCCCCATGGAGCACCCCACAAGTGTTTTATTACTGTACTGACACCTCACACCTGGCTCCATCAGGGACACCAATGTCCATTCTCGGAGATAAATTGTTCTAAGGCATGGCACTCTGCACTGCACTAGTCCTTACCTAAGAGAACTAAGATAGAAATGGAGACTGGAGAAGAGAATCAGGTCACATGACCGCTTAAGGGCAGCCTTCTTCAGGCTGTAAAGCCCCAAGGCTGGAGCTACAGATCACTCTGGAGGCCTGGGGAGGAGACACACTGATCAACAATAGATGCCAATGCCATTTTTCCTATGTGCTCCCTGCAAAGCCACAGGCTGCTCAAGACACCTTCAGTTCTGTCTCTTTGTTACAGGATGGAAATTCGGTGTATGATTTCATTTGGGTTAAAAAAACAAACAAACAAACAAAAAAAAACAGTTGAGGGTCTGGGAGATGCTCCCACTATTTAAAACATCAGGAGACGCTAACCGAAGCCAACCTCAGCCTCACACTTGTGCAAGGCCACGGCTCAGAAACAAAATAGAATTGTCCTAAGACGAGGCTTTTCTTGTGAGCCCCCACCTCTGGAGAGAATCTACATGGAGCCCCTTTTAACCCTTGCTACAGCTTAGATTCCAGGGTGCCATGCCTCTTGGGGGATGGTCTCCAGATCACACACTCAGGTTCCATGACCTTGTCAGCACCTGAGGACATCTGTGTGGGGCAGCAGGTGCATCTGTGTATATCAGTATGACAAGACACAGACCTGCTCTGATCAGCCATGAACAGAGACACTGGAATCACAGGTGGCAGGCAGTGCTGGGCCCTGGGTCACTGATCCTGGTCAATGGAAAGAGCTCTATATTTAGAATCAAAAGCCTCAAACAGAGTACCACTTCTGCTGCTCACCACTCTGTGGTCTTGAACCGCCCACCTGACTTCTTTGAGTCTTACTCTGGGGGATAAAATGGTTCCCGTAAGGCGAGGGTATGAGTTCAAATGAGGTGACTAGTGTGATTGGTCTGAGCTTGATGCTGTGGGGGCACAGTCCTCCATGTCATAATTCTGTAGCAGGCTATGGATGGACCATGCTAGAAAGTACTCAGTATATGTTTGCTAAAATCACCCATCTGCAAACATCTGTTGAGCTGCACATGGCTACAGGAAGACATGGGCCAGAGGAAATAAGCAATTTTCTCCAAATACATTTCCTGTGAAGCCCAAATGCTGGGAAGTGGGCTGGGGCTTCTAGGATGGGTAGGATGATGCAACCATGGCTCCTTCTCTAGGACATTCTCTAGGACATCTCCGGTCAGCTGGGGAGAGCCCTATTAGGGAGGGCCACACCCTGAGGTGCTGGGTCAAAGGCAAGAAAGGGTGTTCCAAGAAGCAGTCTCCCGGGAGCAAGTCCAGAGTCTGTTCCCCTCAGCATCTTCATGGAGACAGGAAAGAAAGAGCTGAAAATATGCTCATTAAATCTGCATCTGGCACCCGGCTTGGCAGGGTTGCCAAAATTCTGTAAGACTAGAATTAAATTAGCAAATTGGAAGTCGAATGATTTTAAGCAGGCATGATGGAATTCATCAGGGCCAGGTGGAAGCTGGTAAGGGAGGGGAACGGGAAAGCCCACATCCCAGGGGCTTGGAAAGCCTGGCCTTCATCAGAAACAGTAAAGAAACAAGCCAGACATGATCTATATAGCTGAGATTCACCTTGGGGATGTGGGGGTGACAGAGGGCCCATTCTGCAGGTGGAAGAGACATGGCTAGACAACGCCCAGGAAGTGGGGGGGGCTGGATGTCAGCCTTCTCTTCACAGCCAAGGAAGGACCCTGCGGGCTGTCTGGGTGAGAAGCAGATGGCCTATGGAACATGCACTTTGTGGGTGACACAGCATGGGGGTGACTGACACTGTTGTCTTCATCACTGCACTCTTACTGAGTTTGGGAAAACACTAGGTAGATATGAAAGACAGGAGAGGCTTGAACCAGACTCCCTGGAGGAAGGAAGAAGACGTGGGAGATGTTCACGGGGCACGTACAAGGTGCCAGGCACCATATGTGATATCCACCACCTACACCACCTATTACCTTATCTATTCATCACACTAATCCTATACCTCAGAGAATTTCCCTTTTCATTTTTTCTTTTTAATTGCTTTTACTTAAAATACTCGTGTTTTGGGGCATGGCTGTACATGTCTCTAATCTTAGCACTTTGGAAGTGAAGACAGAGGGACTAAAAATTCAGGGCTATCCTTGGCTACATAGAGACATAAAAGATAAGCTGTGTAAGACAAAACAAATACATGTGCAAGTCAGGCACAGTGGCTCACGCAAATAATCCCAGAATTTGGGAGGAAGAGGCAGGAGGATTACCATGATTTAAGGCTAGCCTAGGCTACAGAGTGTACAGGGTGAGATCCTGTCTTAAAAGAACCAAAATAAATAGCACATATAAATGTACACACACACACACACACACACACACACACACACACAGAGAGAGAGAGAGAGAGAGAGAGAGAGAGAGAGAGAGAGAGAGAGGATATAAGTACACAAGTCTTCCTTCTACCCATCTCAGCCCCTACTCTGCTCGCAGTTGACCAGGTGTTTTCTGAGATAGCTTCCGTGAGCACAGAGGATATTCCACATGTGCAGGGTCACACTTAGCTTGAAGGAACCAAAACATTTTCTGTGTCCACATGGGATTCTACCAAACACATTGCTTGGAGGCCTTCCTCTGGTGAGCAGCATGCCCTGACTCTCGTCACATGCCGGCCCCATAGCTACACATCTTTCTTCCACACCACTATGAGCGTTGCCTCAGTCAGGCGTGAGGGCCCTGTTAGTTCCCTGACACACAAAATGCTGCAGGAAAGGCCCTTGCACATGGGTCTCTGGAGTTGGAACTGGCCTGAGTAAGCAAGTACGTCTACTTAAAGCCTTTATTTGTGACAATTGAGCCTTCCAAGTCCTCTTGGCCCTTGCAAGCATTTCATCTCTATATTTTATTGTACATATTTTTTTGCCATTTCGAGGCAAAATAATCCCATTTTAACTCAGTCCCTTGGGATTACCAGTTCAAGTATCTATCATGTGTTTATGGAACATTTTCACCTTGTGAGCCATCTGCTTAATTTTGCACATTAAAAAAAAATGTTTTCTACGTGGCTGCTGTTTTACTTTGCTAATGGAATTCTTCTCAAGTGTGTGATACCTGTGAGATTGCCACTTTCTATGCACCAGGCACTGTTTTAGGCTCCCACCAATGTCACACTATGGAATTAGGGCCCTGTCAACTAACCTAGTCTATGGCCGAGGTTCAAAGATTCAGGTCACTTGTCCAAAGATCATGCAGGGTCACATGAAGGGCAAGACAGAGTCTGAGGAATGAATTGAGCCCATCCATTCCACCTTCAAGTTAGTTGGTTCTCAGGCCCTTCCCACAGCCCCTACAATCTAACCTGTAAAGAAAGTCCCCCTGAAAATCCCCCTTTCTGTTATTTCTTGCTTCCTCTATTGCACATAGTCTTTTTTTTATGCCTGGGAGTAAGAGCCAGACTGCCTGGGCAAGATTAGGGTGAAGCTGGTGCCCAGTGAGACATTGCCATTATCAAATCAAAAGTGTTCTCACTTGCCTCAGAGTGCACACTGTGTGGTGGACACCAGCTCTTGAGTGCAACAGACACACATACTTATGTGTGTTCGGGTACCAGGCCTTGTGAAAAGCCACCTTGCACGGAGCTGCTTCTGGTCCTTAATGACACTTTTAATGAGGTGGGGGTTTTGTTTTGTTTTGAGCCTTTGAAACACTGACATCACACACAGGCTTCTGAATCACAGGGCAGACAATAATTGTTTCTGTGGACTAGACCTTGCTCACTGCAACAAATGTGCACCATATAGTCCTCCAGCTTCCCAAGGGCACAGCATAGATACGGGGGGTGGGGGAGTGTTTGCATGCTGTTTGCCACGTTTCTTCTGAGAAAGAAGAAATTAAGTTAACAAAATCAGAAAAATGTGAGAAACTGACAAGCCGAAGCGAGCAGGCAGAAACAAGTTTCAAAGTTACTGTATGTTCACATCACACTTTTAGCTTTGACCTTAGATGACTGCAGTATTTCCCAAAATGCATCTCTGCAAAACTCTAGTCCACCTTCTTATGATTTCAGACACATACATGCACATGTACACACATGTATCCCTCTGATCAATTGATCTTAGAAAGCTACACAAAATACCTACTCTTGCACACACATTCTTACACTCACAACACTCACACACACTTGTTGACTGACTTCCGGTATACTTTCTGTAACTTATACACACTGAGAAGTCTTACGGTATGAAGACCTTTACAATTTCCCAAAGTGCTTGGCTATAGAGGGCTTTTATTTCCTACCAACAGCTGTATATGCTGAGATAGGTGCTCTATACAAACTTACCCATGAGAAATGCTGACCCTTTTTATTTCACAAGATCGGAGCATTAAGATTAAGATCAACAAAACTTGATTAGCACATACAAAGCCCTGGGTTTTCTCCCTAGCACCTAGTAAACTAATCAAGGTGACACATACCTGTAATCCTAACACTCAGGGATCTTGAGACAGGAGCATCAGAAGTTCAAGGTCGTCCTTGGCCAAATAGTGAATTTAAGGCCAACCTGGGCAACATGAGATGCTAACTAAAAACAACCCAACCAACCAACTTTAGCACAAATCAAAGAGTCCATCTTGGAATAGGCATCCTCTGCCTCACTGTTATCTCAGGGACATCACATATGTCTACATGCTCAGGCCAGGGTATGTACAGTTAGTGCTGATCCAGAGAGATTTAGGCCATGTGGTGGTTTTAATGGAAATGGCCTCATAAGCCCATAGGGAGTGGCACTATTAGGAGGTGTGGTCTTGTTGAAGGAGGTGTGGCCTTGTTGAAGGAAGTGTGTCATTGGGGTGGGCTTTGAGGTTTCAGATCTAGCCAGACTCAGTGGCTCACTCTCTCTTCCTGCTGCCTACTGATCCAGAACTCCCAGCTGCTTCTCCAGTACCATGTCTATCTGCGTGCCACCATGCTTCCCACCATGATGATAACCGATTAACTCTCTGAACCTGTAAACCAGCCCTAATTAAATGTTTTCCTTTATAACTGTTGCTGTGGTCATGGTGTCTCTTCACAGCAATAAAAACCCTAAGACAAGTTATATGGACCAACAGAGAGAGATAGAAATTGCTCTAAACTCAGTATTTTTTAGCAGGTAAATCCCAGAGATTTACCTGAGCCAAGTTACCTATTTTGTGGATGGCAAGTCAGGTCCCAGCCTTGGACCTGCTACACCCTAGTCTTTTTCCTCCATTCCATGGAAACCCCTCCCCAGGCCTGTTGGGGAATATTAGTTTAAGATGTATTACATTTGTTTATGCTGTGGAATATTTGTTTAATGGTGCAAAGATGTGTTGCATTCTTTTATGTTCTATTTGTTTAACTCTGTAAAGCTGTGTTACTTGACTGCTTAAAACACCTGATTGGCATAATAAAGAGCTAAAACAGCCAATAGTTACAGGTAGGGGAGGAATAGGTGGGGCAGCCAGGCAGAGAGAATAGATTGGAGAAATCTAGAGGAGAGCTAGGATTGAGGAAAGGAGGAGAGGAGGACACGGGGGACCAGCCACCCAGCCAACCACAGAGTAAGAAGGAAAGAAACATAGAATACAAAAAGGTAAAAAACTCGGAGGCAAAACCTAAGCAAAGAGATGGGATAACTGAAGTCAGAAAAGCTGGCTAGAAACAAGCCAAGCTAAAGCCAGGCATTCATAAGTAATAATAAGTCTCTGTGTATTTATTTGGGAGCTGGGTGTTGGGCCCCCAAAGAGTGAAACAAAAACAACAACAACAACAAAGCAGCTACACAGGCCTAAGTGTTTCCAGCACCAGAGTGAATCATATCACCTGTCCCACCCTTCTGATTTGCTGTCGGCCACTGCAACTTGGTTACCAGATACAACTCTGCCCTAACATAGATGTCTACCTGCTAGTCACAGCAGCTGGGAAACAAACTGGTAGATGGCCACGAGATGTGCATACAGGTCAGACCCCCAGGACAACTAGAAAGATGGGTTATATGGTGATTTGGACATCCCTGGGGCCACTCTCCAGGGAGGTATCTCAGTGTTCCATTAGCACTGTGGCCCTGGAACTGGTTTGTTATTGGCCATTCCCTGTGGCATGCTGGGATGGCCTACAAAGCCAGAGGTCAATACTTAAGGGTCTTCCATGGCTTCCCAGAGTAACTCTGCAAGGCCACATGGTGAGAGTGTATGCAGATAGATTCATTCATTCATTCATTCGTTCATTCATTCATCCATCTACTGTGTTTTTGTGTAGTGTATATGTGTGCATTATTTTTGCATTAATGTGGGCCCACCTGTGTATAAGTGCACCCACATGAATACATGTGTGTACTGAGGCCAGATTGACATTGGACATCTTCAATTGTTCTCCATTTACTTTTAGATCTCTTGCTATCCTTGGGTTCACCCTTTTGGATAATCTAGCTAGCCAGCTTGCTCTTGGGGATCACCTGTCTCTACCACCCAAGTTCTGAGATTACTAATCAGACCCCCCCCCGCCTCCCCGCACCTGGTTCTGGGCCTCATACTTGTACAACAAAGGCTTCATCCATTGAGCTAGCTCTCTACTCAGTCATATATAAGTCAACTTTTCACTGGAGAAATTTGTGATTATGTGAAAGCGATCTCAATGGTTTCCACGCCATTTCCTTTAGAGTTTGGAGTTCACATCTTACATAACATGATATGCTTGTCAAAATGAAGACACTGGTGTCAGGCTGGCTTAGCTACAGTTTCCTTTCTATTTCACAGTTCCCCACCAAGGCCTCTTTTCTATCCCAAGACTCAATCCAGGGCACCACTAAGTATTTAGTCACCATGTGTTCCCAGTCTCTGCTTTCAAGAAATAGGCACCACTATCTGTTACATACAGGGCGGCATGGGATGGATGTGAAGGTGGGGTTCCAGTCACCTTGCAGGGAGCAGCATCCCATGGGCAGTAAGCTCTGTCCTGGGGTCCCTCTCAACAATGATCTGACCATGAACTCGTCACTTTTCATTCACAGCTCTTAGTCTCTATCCCACACAGTAGCAATGATCTATCTGCCTCACTGGGGCTGGAGGGAGACAGTCAATGTGGTCAGTTGTTTACAGCTTTATCCAGGGGCTACTAGATTGGAATCACCAATGTTCCTGTAATGGCTGTCAGTAAGGGGACTTCATGTCCTATTTCCAAAGCAGGACAGGCCACAGTCAGAGCTGTCTCAAGCTACCCCATGTCAGCTTCATCCAAGATCTCTCTGTACTCCACAGAAAGGTGACACGTCCCTGGAATTTGTCGATCTAGGTTTATGCTCCCTCAAGTCAGTCTATGCTCACATGCCACTCCATCCACTCAGCCTTCCCTGGCTTCCTACACGAAAAGGCCCAGGAGCACCCTGCCCCTGACATCCTCCTTTATTCTTGCTGTGTTTTGATGTGAGCCTCTTACCCTGCTTCATCTGGTGAGTTACACCTTCCCATGCTTCCTTGTTCCTGGCTGATAAGTCCCAGGAGAGCACAGAGGTTACCTGTGCCTAGGACAGCACCTGGCATTCCCTAGAAATGCTGAGCAGACACAGGACCTCAGATGATGGGTGTCTCAGTTTGAGTTGACAGCCTCCAGCCTCCAGATTGATCTCTTGCACATGCAGGCTTCTCTTCCACTAACCATACTGTTTGAGTTCACATAAGACACACACTATATTAGAACCTGCAGCTTCTTCAAGAAAAATAAAAGGGCGCTGTAATTCCATGATGCTACTGTCCCTTCCCCAAGCAGCTCTGCCATGAGAGACCAGTGTCTTCCTCATCTAGGGCCTGTCTGCTGGCCCGTTTCATCAGTCCAGCTGAGTCAAAGCAGGATTGGGAAACTCTACACCTTCATTTGAGCATCTCCCTGCTCAGACACAGACTGCTGCCCTCCCCCCCCCAGAACGGGACGATGGGGACTGCAGGTGAGGCCACTGAGCTTCAGAAAGGAAAGGGAGATGTAAAAGGCACACAGCAGCTTCATGACAAGTCCACTCACAGCCCAGGATGCTCTGCTCTGCAGCCCGGCCCTGACCTCTCCAAAACTGAACTCTTCCAGAAAAGAATGCAGATTTCAGATACGATGGTTTTCAACACCTTAAGTTCTGTCCTCAGTGTCTGGAAGGTTCCAAATGCTTTCCATGAAATCTGCTCATAGCTTTTCAGAGAAAATATCATGCCTCAGAACCCCAGAGACCGATCTTCCAGCTCTAACATCCCCTACAATGCAGCAATAATATTGACCAGCAATAGAGTTTTCCAAGTTCACCTTTAACCAAAGGGCAGGCTCTTAAGCCCTTGAGATCCAATCTGACTGCCTACACCTGACCAGCCTGGAGTCCTTGAAGTTGGGTGGTGATGGATGAAGATCTCATGCCTAGGACAGCAACCTGCAGGGGCACAGGGCTCTGGGCCAGACAGAATGCAAAATAAGAGAAGTGGCCGGGAACCAGTACATTACACTCAGCCTTCCCAGTGCCCTGCAATAAAAGGTGTCATAACCATAGTTTAAGAAAGCAAAAAGGAACAGCTTTTAAACACAAGGGGATCCCCAGTGATAAAGCTTGTCTCACTATGCCACTCCTCTGGGTAGGTAAGCCCCCTTTCTCCCTGTCCAAGGCTATGGGCAGGCATCGTGTGAGTGAAGTCACCTGTGAGAACCCATTTTAGAGATGAGTAAGTTGAGGCCTGGAGAGGAACAGTACCTTGCCTGGGGCCATGAAAGGCATGGATTTTTCTCAGCTTGAATTTCTAGAGAATACAGACTTTCTCCTAGTACTTAGCTCAGATCTAAACAAACAAAAGAACTCAACCCATCTGTGAATAAATTCATGAATGGCAATGGGAGGAGGAAGTGCCACATGCCAGGTGTTAATCCTACCTCATTTTCTTGCCTAAGGGCCAGGAGAGCAGAGCCTAAACCCAGCATGGGCCTCCCAGACTCCTCTCACTCCCTGAGACACTGATGGGCATCAAACAAGGTAAGTGGTGTGGGCTCTGACCCACTTTGGTCCTCAGCAGGTACCGGAGCAAGAGCAGAGGGAGGAGGAGAGTGAGGAAGAGGGGCGAGCTGATGAGTCTTTCACTCAAAGACTAGATCCTGTCATGGTATGTATCCTCCCCCAAGGAGCAAGCCCTCTGTTGCAACTAACACACAAAGACTTCAGTTTCATGAGTGTCAGTCATTAAGATCTCACAACACTGGGGACATCCTAGTTTACTGTGTGGGTGCTTAGAAACAAATCTGATTGCGCATGTGTATGTGTGTGTGGGGGGGCTTTTGTAATCCACATAATAGTTGTGGTTGAATTTCATTGGCAACTTGACTGGATTTGGAATCACCTAGGAGACACACCTCTGGGTGTGTGGGTGTTTCCAGAGAGGATTAATGGAAGAGGGATGAACCACCCTCAGTGTGGGTAGCACATCCCCTGAGCTGAGCCTCAGCCTGAATGAAAAGGAGAAAGGGAAATTGAGCTGAACTCTAGCCGTTGCCATCCGTCTGTGTGTCTTGATCCACCTGGATGTGAGCAAGCTCCTGCCGCCTCAGCTCTGATTGTGACACAGGGAAACCCTTCCTTCCTCAGGTTGCCTTTCCTGAGTATTTGGCATAGCAGCTCAGGATGAGAACTGCTTCCTAAAGAAGCAGATGCTGAGGTTCAAGAGAGGGACGGGCACATGGCCAAGGTCCCCGATGAGGACACGGGAGGTGTGTACTTGGGTCTGTGTAACTCCCCAACTTGTATGCTATCATGCGGCTGCTTAGGGCCTGGGAAAAGCGTGCTGGAGCCCCAGCTAGGGCTGAGTGGGCACAGGAAGCACATAGAAAGTACATCCGTCCACCCAGGCATCAGCGCTCTGGGCTTCTCTGTCTTGGCGGGGCAGCACCAGGGCCAGCTCCATGTTACAAGGTGGCATTACCAGGGTCTCTGAAACAGACACAGGGAACAGAATTTGAGACACTGTAAGGACTCTCAGGGGACAGCCACGGTTTCCTTAGTTAAATGATTACTCAGATCTTTTTCTCACATCCACACCCTCTTCTGGAAGATTCCAAATGCTTCTTATGAAATCTGCTCATGGCTTCATAGAGATTATCACACCTCAGAACTCCAGAGACCTTCCGACTTAGATTCTTTATTAAGAATGTGGATCTCCACAAAAGCATGGGGGAGTCTTATTTTGATTAATCACCATGATGATCTTTATTCTTACACAGAATGGTTTTAAAAGAACTTTGGGACCATAGTCCTAGGTTTGAACCTTATCTCTGTTATGAACTTGTGCAATTAGAGGCAAATTAACTCAAGAGGGCAATATAAAAGGGCTACTATGTGCTGGTGAGATGGCTAAGTAGGCAACGCTGCCAAGCCTGAGGACCTGACGTTTGTCCCCAGGACCTACATGGTGGATGGAAAGAAGTCACTCCGCAAACTGTGCCCTGACTTCCACATGGAGAAGGACACACACACACACACACACACACACACACACACACACACACGTAAATATCTTTTAAAATGTGATTGAAAGCCCTAGGATGAGCAGACTGTGCTCACAGAAATAGGTAGGAGAGGTACAGTCCTGCTTAGCCCTGACTTCCCTGGATGATGGGGACCAGCAGTCGCTCAGTGCCTCCTCTGCACCAGACACTAGACATGTAGTATGAGCTCTCATATCACCCCAGCAAGACCTCAGGAGGTCGGCTATCTATCCAGAACTGGTTTTGCAGCTGAGGAAACAGAGGCACAGGCCCATGAGGTGGCCCGGGTGAGCCTGCAGCAGCAACAGTGTCCGAGCTCTCCTCCCCAGCCCTCCCTCTTTGGCAGATCAGCCCACAGAGTGCAGGGGATAATAGGAAGAGTGCTCTGCAGCCGATCAAGAGCTGCACAGATGCATGACATCATGGTTATTAATAATGGAAGCAGCACAACCAATCCACCATCCCTCCAGATGGACCACCTGAACTGCCTCTAATCGTCTGCACACAGATCACAGGTCTCTGCAGGGGGATGGTGGGGAAGCACCCCAGGAGTGCTACCCTCTTGGCATGGCTGGGGTGGAGTAGACCAGATAAAAGGGCCAGTCCTCTGAGAGAACAGAGGCAGCCTGGTCCCGAAGCACAGGATGCTTGCAGTTTAGCCTCTGTGAAGGAGCCAAGATGGTAATTAGGCCTTAGATGGAGCAGCAGGCTCCCCCAGAGGATCCTGGCCGGGAATCCATGAGCAGTGGATAGCTAGCTGCCTGGGTCCTCTTGGTGTCCCTTAGCCTGGCTCTCTCTGGCTGCAGGGCGTTAACCTGTTGCACCTTTGCTTGATGGGTTTTCCTGACTCTACACATGCTGCCACATTTCCATCGCTCAGGGCCCAGGACCTGTCAACTCTGAGAATTCCTGAAGTCCCAAGTCTCACTTTTCCACTTTTGCTCCCAATGTATCTGTCCCTCTGCTGACTGTCTGTCTCTACATGGGTGGGTATCAGAGCCATGCAGCTTGATCTTGCCTTCTGATGCTCATCATCCTTCTTGCCGCCAGAAAGCAGGCTCCTGAAACAAAGGGACTGAACCATTTTTACAGCTGGGATCTCTAGATGGCTGCCTAGGACCCGCCAAGCCCTGGGCAAACAGTGCATCCCCTGGGATGCCGGTCTGGGTCACAGCCATCCTTGCTGCCGGGGACACTCACACTCTCCCTGTCCTCTGTGCTCACTCTGTTAAGTAGTGGGGTCCTTACTACCTCAGTGTCCTGACAGTCAATTAAAACAAATAGGATAGCATGCCCCAGAGCTGTGACATCCTTTTCCATGTGACCAATAGCAGTGAAACAATATGAGCAAACGTGGCAGGGAATGAAAGGAAGTGGAAGACCCTGAGAACACCGGGCTCTGACTTAGCCCAAGAGGCTTTCCCACTCAGTTTGGATGCTTCTTGGGGAGTAGATGTAGGCATTCTGCCAACTCTGGGGACACAGGGACAAGGGAGTTTTCTGATTAGTGACTCTAGGTCACAAGCAGGAGCACAACAGGATGGATGTGGTGTGTGTGTGTGTGTGGTGTGTGTGTGTGTGTGTGTATAAAAGAGGACGTGGGAGTAGAAGCGGATGTGTGAGTGTGAACAAGCATACAGTATGGAGTGTGTAGGAGTGAGTGTGAGAATGTGGGGATAAGTGGATAGGATCGTGTGTGTGTGTGTGTGTGTGTGTGTGTGTGTGTGTGTGTGACAGAGAGAGAGAGAGAGAGAGAGAGAGAGAACATCTACAGTGGGTCTATGTATAGAAGCAGGCATCTGAGTGTGAAGCAGTACACACACGTGTGAGATGGAGACTGTTAATCATGGAGTTCACTGTCACCGCAGCTTGTCCGACTGAACTTCATATGCTTTAAAAATAGTGCATAGTAGGTACAGCTCATATAATAATCAGTCATGTAAATTGATGTTTCCCCAGTGTACTCTATAGGCGCCCACATAAAGCAGCAAGGATAGTTCCAGAAGAGAATTTCCTCTCTTCAGCATGTAATTCAGTTATATGAGAGCACCAGATGGGACTCTGGGTTCTGGTCCCCATCCTCAGTTTTCTGACAGTTGATTAACTGTCTCTGAGAACTGCTCAATGATCACTTAACTGGTCACTACTGGGTGATCTCAGGCCACTGTCTGGCTGTCCACTTGTGGCTCTGAGTCTCTGCCTGTCCTCCACCAAGGAGGGCACTTTGCAGCTGGATTATAGCACCACATCAATTCTAAGAGAAGTGGGAGAAGCCATTTCCCCCAGAGCAAGTCTATGTAACTTGAAAAGGGCCCAGAGTCAATAAGAGAAATGTAGGATTTGACGGAGTTAAACAGGTTCTTGTATCGAAGGACTTTTCAGAGCCTCTAATTTATCAATGTGGATTGTAATTGGGCAAATGAATAATAAAGAGCTTGCAAAAACTGTTTAACAGGGAACCCTTTACTTGTAGAACAGCCTTCAGAACTCACGTTCCATGGGGCACACTGAGAAATCTGCTAGCCACAAAGGGCACTTGTTAATACCTGCTTCTGTACAGATGACAGGGAAGAAATGGTGTTCTAGGGCTCAGATCAGAGCCATGGCAAATGCCTGCCCAGAAATCATTCAAGCCACTGGAACCAGCCCATGCACAGAACTTGACAGTTAGTTAGAAAACAATTTAACTTGCAGGCCCTCAGTTCTCCCTGGAAGACACTCACCCCCATTTTTCCAGATGATAAGAGCACAAATGAATGAAGTTCAGACCACTCTGATCTGGGTGAGCCACTTGACCAACTGACTCTACCAGGTCTCCTCTGAAGTCTTCATCAAACCATCCATGAATACATTCCATATTATAGGCCAGCAATGGTGGTCACTGTGTAAAGCCCCTATAAGAACTCAAGGCTGATGTCACCGCACCTGTTCGTCAGCCACCACCAGTCCTGTCCCAAGCCCAAACACCCTGCACAAGCCAAAGTGGGTAGGGTTGGGTGCGCTCAGAAAAGCTCAAGGAGCAGGGCTCTGGAAACACCAGTCTGTGAGGCCCTAGAGCTCCTTCCAAGGGCAACACATTCCTTATGACTACAGGTATAGACCCCTATGTACCACCACCACTCTTCTGAGCCAGGTGCCATTCTGCCAGGAGGAAGGAAGAACCAGAGCTAGGCTACTTTCACTCTCTAACAGTGAGCGCGCAATGAGCAAAGGCTGTGGACTCTGACAGTCTAAAACTGTGGAGGCCTCCAGCTGAAAACGTGGCCAGAGAGACCAAACCCATTGAGCAGTTGCCAAAGGTGTGCGGACCCCGCGGTGGGTCTCAGCAAAGAGAAGAGGATCAGCGCAGGACCCCGGAGGCTGCGCACCTGAGGGCTGAGGGCGAATGGGGCTGCGCACCGCGGCAGTGTGCAGACGCGGGAACGCTCATCACCCGAAGATGATGACAGAAGTAGCGTTGGGGAAAAGCGAGCGCAGAGCGCGTGCACCCGAGCAGAGCCCGGGCCGCTTGCACCCAAGGGATCCGGGAAGCTGGAAGCGTCGCGCCCACCCGCCCTGGCCGCGATCCTGCTGGGCACTGGGCAGTCGGTGCTTACCTGCTGCCGGCTGGGCTCGGAGCCTCGGGTTAGCTGCGCTGTGCTGCGCCGCGCCGGGCTAGCTGCGCTGGGCTGCGCCGGGCTGCGCGCCCGGCCTCCGGCGGCTCGGCAGCGCCCGCGCGCTCGGCTCCGCCCGCCTCGGCTCCGCCCGGCGGTGCCCTGGGCGCTCGCTGGCGGCCCACGAGGCGCGGGGTGGGCGAGGGCGGGCGCGGCTCCTGGCCGCCCCGCGGCCGCTGGGAAGCTCCTTATTTGGGCAGTGATGTCAGGGGAAGTCGCAGGGGCTGGACCACCCACTTCTTTCCATTCTCTACCCAGAGTTTCCTGTTGCCAAGTCCGGGGACCCCTCTGTCTGCCCGAGATGAGCACAGCCCGGCCACCAGCTGGTCCGGGATGCCCAGGCAGCCGGGGTCATGGATAGCCTGGTGCGGCGCGTGGCGGCCGAGGCAGGGGCTCTGCGGCTGGGGAATCCCCGGCTTCATCGGCTGCTGGGAGGGTCTGCTCAGCCGCCTCCACTGTGACAGGCCATGTCACTGAGGGCGCCGCCCCTCCCTCCGCGCCCGCCCTAGCTCCCGCGCTGTCATTTCCTTTCAGGCTCTCCAGAGAGGACAAGCAGGGAAGCCCCGGTGACCACTGCCGACGGCCCTGTAGCTGGATGCCACGCCTTCGACTCACAGGGCCCAGAGGGCGCCCATCGTCTTTTCCAAAGTGCGCTCTGCCTGTAGTCTTCCTCTCAATCCTATCCGGGAAGCCCATGCAAACCCAGGCTGGAATCAGCTTTAATGAGTTCTGGGAGCAGAGAACCTGGCGGGGCCTCCCTGGGGTGAGAGTCACTCTGGGGGGCATTCCAATGGTCAGACCTTACCAGAAGCTTCTGTATTCCAGGACCAGACCTGCCTCACTGTGGTCCTCATTGGGGACATATTTAAGGCAGCCACCCCACCCCCAATCATTCCTACCAGCCAGCGCAAAAGCTGTGGCCTTGACACTTGAGCACAGTCTGCAGTCTACAGGTGCTTGTCCTGCCGCTCAGCTTCTGCCCTGTTGGGTGTGGGCTGCCCAGGCTTGGCCAACTCCAGGCCTAGCTTGTCTGTCCCCGAACAGCCTCAGGAAGAGGTTATGAGGACGTGGGGCAGACAGACTATAAAGAAGATACACTGTCTGGATCACGAAAGATCCACCATTGTCCAGCATGCTGACCAGGCCTTTCACAAAGGATCCTTAGAGGATTCAGGCCTTTCTCTGGCTCCAAAGGCCATGATCTCAGACGCATCTGGGCCCAAGTATTGGACCCCGAATATTTGTGTGCCTTCCTGCAGAAGCTCCATCCAAGCCACCAAAGCCAGGTCAGAACAAATGGATCACTTCAGGACCACCATCCTTAACAGAGGGAGCCACAGCTATCCACTGGGGCACCATACTCCCAGGAGCTGGAGGGAGGGCTTGTATGAAGGGAAGAGAGTGTGACAGTAGTTGGCCATAGGCCTGCTCACTCTCAACTGCCTGCTTATGCTTACCCACCAATTACCAAGCATCCTAGTGGTTCTGTGGATGCCCATTTACCTATTCCCCATCCATCTTCCCCAGGAGCCCAAGGCCAGCTCTAATGGGGTCATCTCCTTCCTTTAGGAAAAGGCATGTGCTCTAATGTGTACGCCCCCCCCCCACAGACAATATGAACTAGATCTTCCTCTTTGGGGCCTTTGCACTTCTTCTGCTGTGACATCTATTTTGTCCAGATCCTTCCCTGGGGCGGGTGTTACAGGACAAATCTCTGACCCCACCCCACCTCTGTAGTCTTCTCACTGACCAGGTAGAAGTAGCTTTAGGCAGAGAAGTGAATAATTGCTCCTGCCCCAGGCTGGGTGACGCCCTCTCTTTTGAAAGGTGGCTCTGCACTACCTCTATCAGAGGCTCTAATGCTGCCATAGGTAACTCAGTGGCTCCGGCTTCTACAGATATCCCTGAATCTGTCACCCCAACTGCAGTCTGCTGTGATGGATCTTCCCCTAAGACCAGACCTTACAGGGAGCTCTCCATCTGATTAGTCTGTCTTCCTGAGTTTACTGTCCTTGTTCAGTAATTGAAGGATGTGTGTGTGTGTGTGTGTGTGTGTGTGTGTGTATGCAGAAGAACTGCACACGAAATCATCACTGAGGTTCTGGTTCTGCTTCTGGCTCTGCATCTGGACTGGAAGGTGGTGGGGCTGTCAACAGGGCCAGAATGGATGCTTGGGAGATAAAGCCATACTGCTGTAGAGTAGCTGCCCTGAGGTTCCTTCTAGATGCTCCTCGATGCTTCTGACTCTCTAATACCCTAAGATTTTTCTCCCCACTGCTCTCCCTGGACCAACATCTTTGCAGCTTCTGGCAGGCAAAGACTTCCCCATAACAACTCCAAAGGGAAAAGTCTTGCCCTGCACATGCTGGGCAGGAAGGGAAGGGATAAAGGAGCATGCCTTCAATAAACAACTACGGCTATACCCTTGACCCTCTGAGCTACACAGGCCCTTATAGCAGCAGTAGCCAGAAAGGTCATCCAGAGAGCCCTCTCCAGATCCTCCCATAATCAAAGCTACTTAGCACTCAGCCTTCCTCAGTGATAACATTGTTTCACACTGAAGACTAGCAGGTCTTCAGGACTCTGGCTTCCATGCTCAGGGCCATAGTCTGATGACAGGTACCCTTGGGTCAAGGCCAAAGGGGTCTAGGTCTGCCTTTTCCATGTGATTCACCCTCTTCCAAAACCTGGGGGCTGTATAGAGCACATCTCAGTAGGCAGGTAGTGCCAGGTGCCATTTTCTGGGTTCAGCCCTTGCCTATAGCAGTGCCAAGTCTTGAGAAAGTCCCAGTGCTTGCCCCCAGGGCCTTCCCACATTCTTTCACTCCTGAGATGTGAATCAAGTACTTTTCTTTTGCCGGGAACATGTGATGTACATGCTGGTGTCCTGGAAGCTCTATCCAAGGATAAAGACTGATAGGCAAATAGATACCCCAACATCCTTTTCAAGATGCTCCAGCTTGCCAAGCTTAAAGTGGGGCAAACGAAAATATGCACAATGGGAGGAGGCCACATTCCTTCTAGGGCTACAATTCAAGAAGATGGCAGTCCAGGTGTTTCAGGCTAGAATGCCAAATGCTAGTTTCTATGGAAATCACACACACACACACACACACACACACACACACACACACATGTGTGTGCTACATCTGCTCCAAAATCAGCATCACAACAGGGAGAGTTCACAAGCCTGGAGCCCAGGGCAGGGCTGGCATCTAGAATGCAGCTCCTAACTACCAAACAACAGGCAGGCTTTTGCACTACTCTGTGGTTCTTAAGGATTGAAGGCTGCCACAGCATTCTAGGAAACATTTTCAAGGTAGAGGTGAGCAACTGTTCTAAGGGCCTCTGATTTAACTTTTATTTAGGTCTTATTTCTGCCGGTCATTTTTTTCTCCACCTCTCTTCTCCTATGGCTATCATTTTCAGGACTCATATGCTCTGTGTTTTTCTATTCAGAGGTGTGTGTGTGTGTGTGTGTGTGTGTGTGTGTGTGTGTGTGTTTCTCTCCTCGCTCCTGAGGAAAGAGCTAGTGGTCTTGACACCTCCCAAGGTCCCTCTGGATTCTCTCCCAGCCTTTCCCCTGACTGAGTATTGTGTATCCAGATCTCTGGATCAGTCAGGCCTTAATGTGTGGCTGTAGAAGACAGCACAGGCCTCAAGGCCATGTAGACCTGGGTTCCTGAGGATGTCATCGATCTTGATTACCTTACCCTGAAAGGCTCTGTGGCATGTTAACAAGATAGTGTGATGGGTCTTTGAAAGAGAGTACCCAGTATCTAGGAGGGGCAAATAAACTGTTAGTCACCACCTGTTCCCACACTGTGATCTAGAATCCATGCCCCCATCTTGCCTATATTTATGAGTAGATTTCTATCATGGCAAATGAGAAGCCATCTTTGCTGTCCTATCCTAGGGTACCAAGTCACTGTGGGCCTGTCCTCAGCACTCTCCCAGTCTGTTCTTTCATTTTTCCTTCCTTTCTTCCCCTTTCTGAGTCAGATCTCTGGCTGGCCTGAAACTTGCCTATGTAGACCAAGCTGGCTTCAAACTGACAGAGGACCCCCTGTTTCCACCTCTGTCTCCTCCATGTCAGGAAAGGTGAGTAAGTCCACCATAGCAGGCCCATCTCGCTCTTTCAAATCCCTCTACACATGAAAGGCACTCTGGAACAAAATCAAGTGAGACCTCATCTAGCTAAAACACCCCATCCCCCAGTGCCTTCAATAGCTGGACCTCAGTTTACCTATCTATGCCATCCTGTTTTGATACCATCCTCATCCATGCTGCCCTCTTACCTCATAGGACCCTTTGATATTTCTGAGCCTTTTAGGTGTACTTCACATGTGTAACCCTATATTGGCTCCTCACCTACGTCTTCATAGCTGGCTCCTTAGCATCAAGGGATCCCCAGTCCCTCAGGTGGTCCTGGCTGTGTCCAGCACTGACTGAGCTGGCCTGTTCTTCCTGTGTGGCCTTCTCTTCATGAACTAGATGCCACTTTAGATTTTGGACATCTCTAACCAAATGCATCTCAGCTCCAAGAACATCACAGACATGCAGAGAATGCTGGCTGCCTCACTGTGCCCCTGCAACCATCCTGCCCAGCAAACAACGACTGCAGGAGACCATTTAGCCTCCACATGTAATTTTCCCAAATGACAGAAGGATCATTTCCAATTTTGGCTGACACTTGGACCCAGCCTTAGCTCTGGCTTCTTACACATATTTCTGTTGGGGACTCCCATAGGGCTAACCCTCTCTGCCATGGGGCCCCAGGTGGAGAAGGCAGGGCCTTTGCTTCCAGGAAATCACATTAGTCAAGCCACACTCCCCTGGCAGCTCCTGAGAACAGGCTTGCTCCAGCCAATGACAAATGTTCCTCTACCCATGGCCTTGTGCTCAGCAGCAGAGTATAGTATCTGAGACCCGGATTCACTCAGATTCAGGCATAGGTCATGTCCCAACACTTACCGCTACTTTTTTCAGATGTAAAATGACATCTTAGGACATGGTTCCTAGAACTAGGTGAGAGCTAATGGAATCTAAGGTTAAAAATGCATCTTAAGTACCAAGAATTGAACCTTGCATGCAAAACATGCTCATTAAAGGAAGTTCCGCCCTCACCTCTAGCCCCCAAGATACTGATGACCAAGAATCTGTCCTTATGGCTCACACAGTTATGGAAAGTATGGAGATTAAAGCATACAAATAGACACTCAGATGATAAACAACAACAGGTGTGGGGAGCTGTGAGTAGCAAAAAGAAGAAGGGAATTCTGGGATGGTGCTCAGATGACCTTTATCCAACTGTAATAGATATGGCTTGTATAGCCTGCTCAGGGTAGGGAGTCAGGGTCAAGGGGTAGAAAGGAACCAACCCCAAGGGGAGACAAAACCTGGCCCCTGATGGGTAACAACCAGGTCCAGAAAGGCCTTGTACTGTGGAAAATAGCTATGATGACGGAAGGAAGGGAAGAAGTGAGGGGAATGGAAGGAGGTGGGGTTGGTTCCCAGGCTACTTTCAGGAGCCTCATCCAATAACAACAAAGGGATATAGATGTGTTTGGCTCCACTCTACTGAAACCTTTGTGTTCTTGAGGCAGGAGAGACGTCTCCAGTCTTCCTTCCTTCAGCCTCAGGGTCTTCCCAGAGAAGAGCCAACCTTCTCCAGGAAGGGCCTGGAACAGGCAAGACAGCTCACAAGACTGGAAATACCATGTGACTTTTCGTGCCATGTCTTTGCCTATGCTGTTTCCTTCCCTTGGAATGCTCTTCCCTGGTTTGTGTCCCCAGGCACCCTCCCCTGAAGCTGCTCTATCAACTCACCTCCACCACGTAGGGAACACAAACCACTCTCCTTTTGTGTGCTCTGTTTTCTTCTGTTTTTGAAGACTGGATTTAAAGGTTCCTCCTTCAAAATACTGATTATATTAAAGTGTTTCTGCCTGAGACCCCCACTGGATTGTGTGAGCTCCAAGGGGGGATGCTTAGTGCCTAGTGGATGCTCAATACATAAGGAACCTGGAAGGTTTTCCCCATGGCAGACTGGGAAGTAGTGGTGGATGCTAACACTCTGCCTAGGAGAACAGCAGCAATGCCTCCATCAATCCCTAGGGATGCCCGGCTCCTCCCACAATCAGCCACTCTGCCTGAAAACAAATTCCCAGAGCTAGCTTCCCCCACCTACCTGGTAATTTCCTGCAACTAGCTTCTCATGTATTACACTCCTTGAAGTCTGACCAGAAGGATGAGGGTCCCACAGATTCCCTGGTGCACTGATTGGGTGTCCTCTGTGAGAAAGGGTTGAGATCTTAATAGGGAATATAGCATGTGTTTGATGGCTAGGTCTGAATCTGAGATGAGGATCCAGAGCCCTGGCCATTTACTGCAAGGGTCTGAATATAAGGTGGAAGACAGCAAGCCAGGGGGCGAGAGTGAACAAATATAAGGTGTCTTCTCTCTCATGAAGAGAATGTATCTACTTAGGTGTATATAAGTCTATGTACACATAAACAAGAAAATATAAGGAGGTTATTTATGAGGAGGAAAGAGACGAGGATAGGGGATAGGAAGCCTGAAGGAGGTAATAAGAACAAATGTGCTCTAAGTATGATGGCGTTTATGTATGCAATGCCATAGTTATACACTAAATGGTTTACAGTTAAAAGGGCAGTGAGGGCAGGGAAGAGGGAGGGAGGGTTAATTTTGTGATAGATTAGCTGGCACTGGATTTTGGTGGCCAAGCTCTGGCTGTGCCTGCGAGAGACATGCCCTGGATGAACTTAATCTGTGATTCAGTAGGACTGAGTCAAGCATATGTTCCCCCAAAGTGGGTAAGTATCATCCAGCCAATCAAGGCTCACCTAGGACACAGGCTTAGGAAGAAGGGACCTTCTTGCTGGCTTGTGGAGCTAGGAGCTGGTCTTCTCAGGCTTTGGGCTCAGGAAGAAATATTGGTTCTTCTCTTTGCTTTCAGATAGAAACTAACCCCAACAGATCTTGAAAGTCACTGACCTCCATAATCATGAGTAGCAGTTGCTTACAATAAATACACACACAGAGACACACATGTACACACACACACACACACACACACACACACACACACACAGATCCATTTCACTAGAGTTTCCTGCTCATGCTGATCTTGGTTCTTCCAGCTGTCGGGAGCTTATAGAGTCTCAACTGTACTCCCTGCAGTGAGTGCGCATTTCCAGCCTCCTCACACTCAGAACCGGCCTCATTTACCTGGTAGTGCCTCTTTGGCAAAGAAACACATGACAAGCACTCTGTAGGGTGTTAAGGGAACAAACACATATCTCAAACTTATCTTGGCAACCCTTAATAGTTTGGACACAATCACAAGGCCCTGATTTCCAGATGAGCCACAGAGGCCCACAGGTTTCTTGGAGATAACCCCTGGCAGATGGACCATGAATAGGATTTAGTAAAGACAAAGACTGTGTTTAGATGCTGCTGCTTCCCCTAAATACATGTATTCTGTAGCAATGCTCAGCTGATGCAGGTCAAGCCCTGTTCTTGACATTCAGTGAACATCACAGGGAACGTGGACAAAAGCCCTGCCTCCTCACTTCTACCTCACAGAAGTGCGGATAGACATCAAGAGCTAGAAGAAACACACCCCAGAAGAGACGGTAGCAGAAGTATGTCCTGTGGCAGAAGGAAAAGAGACTAATGACCTGGAGGGCAGGTGTGGGGGATGGGTCACAGACATAAGAACAGTTAGCATAAGCCTCCTGGAGCAGATGATGTTAGAGGCTTGACCTGAAATCACGTGGTATAGGAAAGGCCTTCATGGTCAGAGGGAACTGCAGGTGCATGAGCCCTGAGGCTCAGTGTGTCAGATATTTTAGACAGGTCTGTGAGAACTGCAGGTTTGGAAGAAACAAATAAGGTTCCTAACACAGGGATCCCCTACGCTGTTTTTTTGTTTTGTTTTGTTTTAAGGGTGTCATGCATGGTAGGCTAACTAAGGATGTTCTTGAACTCTTGATCTTTCTTTCTCCACTTTCCCAGCATGAGATTGCAGCCATGCATCGTGCCCAGTTTCCTAAAGTAGATTTCAAAGAAATCCACAGTGTCCAAAAACACAGTCCGGACAAATCAAAAGGCACCTGAGGGTCTGGAGAGCTGACTAGTAAATCAAGTTCTTTCAGCACAGGTATGAGAATCTGAATTCAGATCTATGAAGGGCAGTAGTTTGCGTTTGTAGCTTTAGTGGTTCTGTCACGGTGAGGTGTGAGGTAGGAATGGTAGAGTCTCAGAGACAGCAGAGACAGCCTCTGTCAGAAAAGTGGAGGGCAAGGACTGAACCCCAGATTCTCAGGTTGTCCTCTGGCTTCTACACGTGTCATCGAGAGAAAGAGAGAGAGAGAGAGAGAGAGAGAGAGAGAGAGAGAGAGAGAGAGAGAGAGAGAGAGAATCTCCACCAAGATATTATGGGGCTATTTGTTTAAACTCCTAAGGAGGCTTTCAGCACTGGAAGTCATAGAGAAGCCCCTTGAGGCCCAAGACAGCCCCCCCCCCCCTAGAAGGGGATCTGTAAGCCGGTCAAGGCCTGTAAAGTACCACAAGAAGTATGCAACCTGCTGGCTCTACTGGCTGTCACTGTTGCTGCTCAGCCTCAACAGGAGGCAGGGCCTCCATGGCTCCTCCGCTATATACTGACAGCTGCGAGGTGCAGATCCGCTCCGAAGCCTCCATGAAGCCGCAGTCAGCAGCCTAATTTTAGATTGAGCATCTGCTCTTCCGTCCCAGAGGCTGCTCTGTCTGGGATTTGCTCCTTCTGGAACTGGCAGAGAAACAAATCCCATTCTGTGGATACAGACACTGGTGGTGTCCAGATCAGGGCTGGCCCACAGGCCCAGCAGTGGGGAATCCCAGGAGCCACATACCCGGACATTCTGCCTCTCTCTCATCTCACACCAATGGCCAGGGTCTTGTGGGCACCATCTTCAGATTTCACCCTGACTTCTCAGAAAGCTGGCAGGTCACATGGGGACCCGCCTCAAACAGAACAAGGCTCCCTAGACAGCAGTGATGTCTATCTGAATCCACACTGCCAGCTCCCAGGACAGGTCCTGAAACATGCTTCCCCAACATACACAATTCAGTAAGACAGGCTGGGCGGGTAAGAAGGAAAGACTAGTGATTTTCTTGAGGAAGGGACTCAGGTAGGGTTTTGAAGATGGGTGGGAGTTGATCAGGTAGGTGGGTGTCGATCAGAGGAGAAGCTGAGAGATGCCAGGAAAACAGAGAGGGCTTAAGAGTACTGAATGCTGGAGGCTGGCGCCAAGGGAGCTTTGAGAATTGAGAGGGAGGCTGGGGAGTAGCAGGCAAAGTACTTTCAGGCTGGGCCACAAGTCTAGGCTAAAAGTGAGCTTTGCCTGAAGAAGAGGTCTCTGAGGGGAAGCTCAGAGTATATGTTTTAAAAGACTGGCTTTCCATTTGGACAGCCACCTTCCTCCATGATCTGTCAGACCCTTCCCCATCTCCTTGGTACATATGGTACTTGGTGGGAGGGGGGCTTCCAAATGCAAGGGGATGTTGGGAGGCTCATTCTATGCCCCATCCCCCTCCTGAGTGATAATGTTTCATATCTTACCATTGCCTTGTGCCTCTTGTGCTGAGGCCATTGCCAGGGACCTCTTGATCTCCAGTGTCTAGAGTAGCAATGTACCTGTTGATCTAGGCCCAGCTTGACCACACTGCAATGCTTGCTGTCTTGAAGAATTCTTGAAGAATGACTCATAGCCCAACAGGCTTCTACCTGTCCCAGCATTGTCCCAGAGGCTCACATGGCTCCATGTGTGGGAAAAGCCTTAGTGACCCTTCTAACTCACCTTAAGTCCCCTATGGGCAGAAGAGATGAGAATTTTGCTTAGGCTGTCCACAGAGCTAGGAAGTGACCAGGACCCTGATCTATTTGTCTATATACCCCTTCTCCTCTATGGTTCCCTAACTCTCTGCCCTGAGGATAAAGCTTGAGCATCTAGGGCCTGGAGTGAACTGGCCAAGACATCATCTGACCTGTCAGGTGGGGAAGCAGAGGGGCTAAGAAGAGGAGCCCCGCCCAGGGATCCTGCTTCTCTTTCCTTGAGATGGAATGGGTTAAAAGCTTATGTAAAAAGATTTGCAAATAGATCTTACAAAACAACATTTGGATGATTTAAGTGTTAAGGAATCAGAACCATATGGATTAAATGTTACGTATGGTTTTAAAAATTAGAAGGAAATGTACTGGGAACACACATACATATAAAATATGTAAGGATGGACCACATTTTTAGCTTTGTGGACATTGAGTTATTTGAAAAACACAAGCCATCACTCATCTGGCTTCTCCCAGGCTAGCCCTCCAGGGGCCTCTTCCCTCCTCCCTCCGTGGGGCTCAGACTCAGTCCCCTTCCTGGGACCGACCTGAGAAAGAGACTTCTGAGAATGATAGAAAGATGCTGTAACCACAGGACAGTTGGAGACCAACAGCTGGCTGAGGAGCAGCTGGGAGATCCCAGAGACCAGATGGGTGGTCTCAGGTGTAGGAAGACAGTGAGGAAATATGTTTCCCAGGAGGCCTGTGGGTCCTTCCTAGAGAGGACAGCGGCTGCCTGCCAGGAGCAAGCACTTTCCAAGGCCAGCATTTCCCATTCATCAGTGCTTCCTACTTTAGCCATTGAGCTTGGGAGGAATCATGGTCATCTACATGGTGCAGGAAGGAGGGCGAAGGTTGGACTCTGCTTATTCAGCGGGCAATGAGCCCACTACAACTGGGAGCTCCTGATCATATGTATACTTCTTCACACACACCATCCATCACTAGAAGCAAAGGAGGCCCGAGACCAAGTCTAACTCCTTCTGTTATAGGTCATTACATACACACATGTGCATGCGTGATTGGCTGGCCTGTGAGTCCTCAGGGTCTGTGAACTGTCCTGTCTCCATTCCCACCACTCCAGTTGTGGGGGCATGTCTATGCTCAGAAGCCTCCTGCTTTTCTGTGGATATGGGGGACCTGAATGCAGGTCCTCATGCTCATGTGGCAGCACAAACTCCCTAGCCTGGGGGAAAAATTACAGTGCTGCCTCCTTGCTCATTGTTAAGGTTTTTCTAGCTGGGTCTTGAAGACTCCCTGTGCATAAATAAATAAAATCTAGTACAAGTCTAAATTGCACAGGGCAATGAGTGAAGCGGGAAGCATATGCTGAGTCAAGTCAAATCAGACCAGCAGAAATGTCCTGATTATGGTGTGGACAAGAGACACTGAGAACCCAAAGCCATGGTGTGAAGAAGGTCTCTGTGTTAGGTGCTGGGAGTGGGGAGTGGGACATCCTGCAGCCCCACTCATCCCTCCAGCTGTGGGCTTGTCCTTCTACAAGGCTGAACTCCCCATCCATCCCCTCAGATACTAGGGCCAGTCTCTAGGTTCGCTACCTGTAACCAACCCTCCCTAGAGTGACCAACTTGAGCCTCTTTGTCAGGGCTATTGAATGCCACAAAGACAAGTCTGGCTCGACACTAGGAAAACTGGCATGGAACCATGGCCTATAGGGCCAGGCCCCATGACCAGGTCTGAGTCTGATGCTTCTTTATATGCTTCATAAACTAACTGATGGGTGAACAGGAAGAGGGAGAGGGAACTCTTACTTCCTGTCTACATTCCTTCAACTTCCTGCTCATGCCATTGTGAATGGACATTTGGGAATGCCTAGGTCCAGTAGGTTTATTCTGGAAACCCCATGCTCTATTCATTGAGACTCAAAATGTACAGCCCGTGCAGAGCCCTCAGTGTGCCATATTTTAAGGACATGAAATTTTCAGGGTGCAGGAATGGTGACAGAGGATAACAGACACAGCTCCCACCTGCTCATGCCTGGGACCTCTCAGAAGGCATCTTTACCAGTCTTTCCAGGCCCACCTGGTGCAGAGCGACAGGGCAGTTGTTTTTCTACCCACAGCCCTCACCCTGATCAAAAATGCTGGGAAAATACTGTGGGTCACAGTGTTCTCAGGGGTCCCCCAAATACCACAAAGCAGGAAGACAACTGGGAGGGGCAGGGAGGGGAAACAGCAGCCACTAGAATAGCATGAGGATGCCCACCCCAACCTGTGCTCTGCACTCCATTTTCACATAGAATGCTCACAACATTGGCATGGGAAGCAAGAAGCCCCTCTGAAGCTTTCTCCCTAAGGGGTTTCTGTCTCCCAAATATCCTTTCCTCTAAGATTTACCCCATTCTTACCCCAAGCAGGTCAGTCCTGCTTAAACCCCTCAGTGGCTTCCTTCATCTGCTTACTGAGACAAAGGCCAAGCTCTTGCACACACTCTCCAAGACTTGCCTCAGTGACTGCCTGCCACTCTCCCCCACCCCCCATCACTCCAGCTGAGGCAGAAGGCATGTCACCTGAGGTTCTTTCCAACATTCTCTGCCTAGACATTCCTTCCTTACGAGATTGACTCTTCCCAGCCACTCCATGGCCCTTGCATGTCACCTCCTCAGGGAAGCCCTCCCTAACTCCAGCCTAAATCAGGTCCTTGCTACACACTCAGTAGGACTGTGCCTTTTCTCCTACCCCTGGAACTCACTTTCCTTTGTGACTGTCCTGTCTGATGTCTAAGGACCCTCACTGAAGAGGGTGACACATGCTCTTACCATGGAAGTCCTGTGTATCACATGGGACTTTTCCCTGTTTAGTGTCAAGCTCAGGTGTCAAAGCCCATATCAAATTGAAGTGGCATGATGGTTCCTTAGAGTCTGCTGACTCTGGGAAGACAAGGAGAGTGTGTCATTTATATCTTGGCACAGGATGGCTTAAAATGCAGCCTTCAGTAGCAGCTCAGAGGAGGCCACCATGGAGGGTGGCAGGCATAAAAGTGGGGTACAGAGAAAGATATGGTGTTGTGCAGATGGCTGTAGTCTCCTGCTCTGTCCATGTAGCCTGGTTCAGACACAGTTACCGTCATAGAGCTGGAGAGCCATCAGGCCTTGGAGCCTGGGGACAGCTGGGGATCTGGAGAGCTGCCAGTACACTAGAATACACTCTTCCCACACAGACAGCTCCATGTACAGGTTTTGCTTATAGACCCAAGAAGGGCCTGGGTGGGGCTGGATATGATTGGGAGAGAAAGGAGAGCAGATGCCTTCACACTGGCCTTGGGCTTCACAAGAATTAATCAGGATTTGACTCTAGTTTTATGGTGACAAATACACTGATAAGAAGTGACTTATGGAAGAAAGAGTTTATCTAGTTTACAACCACAGGTGACAGTCTACCATGTGAGGAAGTACGGACAGGAATTCAAAGACCCACAGCCAAGAAAAGAGACAACAAATACACAGATCTGTGCTTGTTCACTCGCAGCAAGCTTTCTCTTTTCCTATAGTGTCCAGAACCCCCTGCCTAGGGAATGGTACCACCCACAATAGGCTGGGTCTTCCTACACCAATTAGCAATTAAGGCAATCATCCACAAACATGCCAATCTAATCTAATAATTCCTCATTAAGATTGTCTTTCCAGGTCAGCAGTTCTCAACCCGAGGGTCACTACCCCTTTGGGGGGTAAAATGCTCTTTCACAGGGGCACATATTAGGTAGCCTGCCTATCAGACATTTATATTACAATTTGTAAAAGTAGCAAAATTACAGTTATAAAGTAGCAATGAAATAACTTTATGGTTGGAGGTCACTAGCACATGAGGAACTGTATTACAGGGTTGCAGCATTAGGAGGGTTGAGAACCACTGTTTTAGGTTGCATAAAGCTGACAGTTAGTAAAACCTAACCAGTGCAAAAGGCAAGTCAGCAGGTCAGCATCTCATCTTCTGAGCCAGCCTTAGCGTCCTTATCTGTGAGACTGAAGGGATGAGTCAGTATATATAGGATGAGCTACATTCTTACACCACACTCTGCCTACTCAGTGCTGTCTGCCAGCCCCAGGGAGCAGATGGCCTCACATTGCTCCTGACCAGCCCTCTCATCTTCTTCTTGCCAGGACCACTTAGGAATCCATCCTCATATTCCAGTAGGACCCTACCATCCCAGCCCTAGTGCCAAGCAGGCTGCTTATTACTGGGTCAATGCCAGCAGCTCTCTGGGGGGTACTTCTTACTCTTAACAGCCAAAAGTAAAGGTATCTTTACAATCTGGAGCTCAGGCAGAGGCACACACAGGGCTAATCCCTGTCCCCACAATCAGAGTCCAGCTGCCTTAGCCTCTCCCTGTTCTTACCCATGACTATGCTGTACAGAGGATGAACCACAAGGGCAGCAGGTGGTTAAAGCAAAAAATAAAGTGTAAGTAAGGTCATAAAGGAAACTTAGAATCTTACCAAATCTGCCAAATTTGCTCCTGGATCTAGCTGTTCCTGAAGTCCAGCACTTAGCCACACCAACAGAATGAATCAATCTCTTTCCCTCATCTCTACAATATGTCTTCTTCTTCCCTGGGATGTGAAATAAAAATAAGCATGCATTGAGGAAGGGACCCTAACCTTCCTCATCCCATCCATTCCTATAAACAAGCCAACGTGGTCACAAATGGAATGGTGTGAAGGAAGACAGGACACAGCAGGGTATCTAAAACATGGCTGTAATCTTGTTTCTGCCATACACAGGCTGTGGGATTCTCAGTTCATTTCTTAACCTCTTTAAGTATGACTCCCATCTCTATACAGGGGAATAGTGATGTCTACCTCAAAGGCTGTTGTGTGGGATGATGACACAAAACTTGTGAAAAACTTGAACTTGACCCTGAGTCTCTGTCTGCTGCTGGACTGTAGGCTGTACAGGGCAAGGCAAGGTGGAGCAGAACAGGGTATACTCCCTTTGGCCAGCCTTCTGGGAGGCTGGATGGTTTGCATGGCCTTCTAAAGAGTAAGTCTGAGCAAAGCTGTGCTGAGTAAATATTTTGGTTCCATATCCTGGTGATGCTGCAGTGGGGGATTTCAGTAGAAGGTGGCTGGTGAAGTGATTCTCCTCTGTTGTTTACTCTTGGCGATCCCTACAGTTCCTGGCAAGCAGCTGTGTCTGCTGCACTCTTGGGCCTCTGGGACCCGGATGCTCAGCTCTAGAAAGGCTGCTGACTACAATACATTAGGCAGCTGGGGCTGCCTGCCCCCAGAGCAGTCTGTCCTCTTTAAGCAGTCAGTGCTGGGGATCCTTTTAGAACCTTTTCTCAGCCATCTCAGGGAAACTGTGACCCTGGGCACTGCAAGCCACTGCTGGGAACTCCTACCTGCCCCCAGAACTAGCTTTGTCCTGCTGTCTTCCCAGGCTGGCCTCTGAAGTCCTCCTCACAGGAAGCACAGTTATAGCAGCAGGCACGGTGGGGCTCAAGCAGGACCTCTGCCTCCCACACACCCTTCGCCCCAGCAGCCTCTGCGAATCTTACCTCCACTGTCCAGGGTACACACCAAGCCCCTTGGTTACAGTGGTGATAATGCCTGACCTAGGTTCCTAGGACTTCCAAGCCCTGCAAGCCCAGCATCGTGTCTGGGAGACTGTGACAAGCTCTCCAGCCCAGAGACATTGTCTCAAAGAGACAAGCCCACTTACCAGCATGCATATCCCAGAAATGCCCACCCTCCCCACTTCCTAGGGAGAGAAGGCTTTATAGGAACAGTGTCTGTCCAGTATCGCAGAGACAAAGCACAAGGAGATGGGAAGCCAACACATCCGACAGGTGCTTAGATGCTGTGGCATGGGACACACGGCTCAGGTGGTGAGGCTCCGTGACAGTCTCAAGGAGCAAAGGCTGAGAACTTGTGATACTAGAGAATCTTAGGGACAGACAGGGGCTAGGCACAATGTTCTTTTCCTCATCTTGTTCTTACTTTTCCAAAGTCGCTTACTAATTCTTTCTGATGTACATCTAATATTTCTAGTGGCTCTTCCCATTTCCATGATAAAGGCTTTTGGCTCTTGTTTTGTGAATGAGCATGCTCAAGTTTCCAGGGCTAAAGAGTCAGTCATAGGGAGGGGAAGGCAGAGCCTGTGCCCAAACCCAGGTCTAGTACTCATTCAAGCCACACCTGCCTCTGAGCACAGAAAAGGCAGATTCCATCTCCACAGCTGGAGAAGGTCCTTTCTGCCCTTCCCAGTGGTCCAGAGACCAGCTGCATGACTTGGGGAGGGGTCTAGGGCTGGAACTGGGGAGAGCCATTCTGCAAGCCAACAATATTCAGCTGTGGCTCTGTGGGCCTATGCAGACCATGGGAACCCCCTTCTTCCTCTCAACTCTAGGCTCTCAGCTTAGTGTCTAAGGCTCACCTTCATCCACTACCAGGTGCGTTCTGCCTGGTCCTGGGAGGAGGTGGGAAACTGAGTTTCACTTGAGGCAGACCTAATTTTATCTCCCAAACCACATGTCCCATGGGTGCCCTGGGCTGGTCCCTGATCATTTGTTTCAGCTTCCTAGTGGTCCCAGGGCCCAGGGCATCTACCTGAGCAACTGACTTGAATACTGTGCCCTAAGGAGAAAGGCCAGTGGAGCCCTCTCTGCTAAGATGTAGCCATACAGTTGGACCCCAGAGACTGTTTTATGACTGGATTCTGTCTGGAAGATGACCGTGAACCAGGATTGCCAAGTCCCTTCTGATTCACACTGGTTCCTATGACGGCCATATAGGCCTAGGCAACTGCAGACAGGATCCAGTCATTTCTCAGACCAGGCCTGAGCCAGAGACAGTTCTCCCTATCAAGCTGCCGAGGCTTCTAGACTCTGTCACCATTGAGAACATTGGTGACAAGGGTCTCTCTGGTCTTGGCCACAGACTCAGATCATCCCCTTTCTTCCAGTCTCTAGCTTCAGCAGGGCCTTGTGAATGCTGCGGCACTGGGAAGGAGAGACAGGCTGGGAGCTGTGCTGAGGATGTGACCAACAGGGCCAACCCCAGCCAGGGAGGTTATCTTAGTTCTACTCAGCCTTCTGACCCAAGTAATACTCCATACTCCAACCTGCTTCTCCCTGAACTGGCCCATGGCTGGCTTGATACCCTTTAAAAGGGTAATATGAGAGGCATAGAAACTGCCCTGTGGCCCCAAATCTCATGCTGCCCTCCTGTTTCAAATATTTCCAATAATATGCAGAGGTACCAGTCAGTAGGTATAAAGGTTCTGTTATGCAGATGAGTTAACACCAGAAGTCTGCTCCACAACATGGCACCTGGAGCCCGAAAGAGGACGAAGTGACAGCCTTCTGAGAAGGTCAGTCTCAAGCTTTCTTACTATAGTGAAATCAAAAGAAAAAAAAACAAAGCAAAGCAAAACAAAAACTCAACAATGCATGGAGTACAAATTAGAAAGCAAAACAAAACAAACAAACAAAGCCCTTGTGGAAGCTTATTGTCGTTTTTGAAAATACTCCCAGCTTCCAATTACAAAAGTTACCATGTGCCCTGTCTGGGCTGAGTATTTGGAATCTACTCAATCTTCACAGAAGTCATCCTGGAGAGATGACTAATGCCACTCCCATTTCACAGACAAGGAAACTGAGGCTCAAGGTTTGTCTTAATCCAATAGCCTTGGTTCTGAGGATCAAGAACTAGCCTGTATGTTTTGTCAGTGGACTTTAGGAGATATCTCCTGGGGGTCCAGAAGTGACTCACTGACCTACAGTGAGATGTGCTATTTCTTTCTGACTCTCCCCTGCCCCTGTATGTGATGTACACATGTGTATGGGGTTCATGCTAACATAAAGGCCTGAGATCAAGATCAGCCATCTTCCTCTATCATTCTTCTACACCTTATGTTTCGAGACGGTCTCTCCTTGAGCCCAGAGTGCACTATTTCAGCTAGCCTGGCTGTCCATCTAGCTTCTGGGATCTGTCTGTCCCTGTTCCCCTAACCCCCCAGCCCTGGGATGACAGATGTGTGATGCTGCGCCTGGCTTTTATCTGGGATCTAAGCACAGGTCCTTATGCTTTTGCAGAGAGCTCTTTACAGTCAAAGTCATCTCCTCAACACCAGTATGTGTTTTAAGATCTGTGAGCTGTGCTCGCTGCCCACAGTGTTTGGCAGCTGTTCACCAAGATCAGACCTTCTGCCCCATGACCTGAGCAGTAAATCTCAATAGAAGACAATGTGCCCTGTCATGAATTCTTTCACGATGCAGGTTATCCAGCAAACATTCTGTGAGCCAGCATGATGGTGGAAATAGGCTGTCTCCTTCCTCATTTCCCCAGAGGCCATCCCAGGAAGAAGAAAAGGTGCTCCTGGTGGCTAGGGCTAGAGAAGGCTGCTGAAAGAGACCTTGTAGCAGGCTATGTGAGAATCCCAATCCCACAGTCTTGTACTGATGTGTCCATTCTTTAACACCCAATAGTCCTATCCTGGATACTTTTTCTGGCAAACTCTAAGTCTCAGCATTCTGCATATTGGCTTCCAGCTCTCCACTGACCTGCACAGACACATCTTTTCCTGAAACCTTTTCACAAGATGTGTCTCTCAGGTGTTACATACTCTAGGGAGCTCAGACTCCACCACCAGGTCTTTAATTGGACAGCTCTTTCCCAAGCCAGGTTCTCCGGTTCCTCACCCCTATGGCTGGCCTTCCTCTCTCATGTGGACACTCAAGCAATGACACACTGGCCCCGTGGAGTGCTGCGGCTGCATCTGTCCATGCCACAGGCTGCCAGCAGCAGCACACATGCTCTGCAATCACTATGAATTGTGCTGCCTTGAGCCTCTCGGGTTTCTGGGTCGCCTTGTGGTCCCTCTGCTGCTGTGGGTGTGTCCGTTCCCTTACTAGGCTATGAGCCTTTATAAGTCTGATTCCTTTCTATGTTCCTAGCACCTGAACAGGCCTGGCCCTGTGTGGGCATTGGGGGTGGGGGTGTTGGATGGTATAGGAAATTATAAAGAGGACCCACTAGAAATTCCTGGAAGGTTGTTCATGAACTGATGGGTTAACAGAAGTGTCACTTCAGAGGAAGAGCACATACAGACTTGATCCAAGCTCCCCACGTCTCTCACCCCTGTGTCATGCTGTCTGGAGCTTCAGTGACAGGCTATGGAGCCCACTCAGTTTACCTGGGAGTTCATGTCCATTCTTTCCAGCAGAATGAGGGAACAGAGTAGGATTTGGGGTCACATGAGATGAAGCACAGATGCACACCCAAAGCCCAGGGACAGAAATGTATACAAGAGGTACCACTGAGGAGAGCAGGATGCATTTAGAAAGACAACTTAGGAAAATGAGGTGCAATGTAGATACTGAGGGGGCTTACTAGGGGGACTGAGCCGGGGGTAGGGAAGGAGAGGAAGTATAGGGTCAGTCGGAGAATGATGTGCGAGGCACATAAATAGGAAACAGGACAGCCAGATGAGGAGCAACCTATGGTAAGGTCAGCAACAGCCCAGGAGGGAACAGGAACAAATCCACACGCCCAAACAGCTTGAAAGTCCTTTGAGGCCAACTGGAATTCAACTTGCAGAAAAGCACTTTATGATTAGAAACTTTGGGTCCTATACCTTTGTTCCATTTAATGCTATCAACCGCAGAGTGCTAGGAGGCACAGTGGGTACCATGATCCCATACTATCAGTCTCTCGTACAATGCCCAGCCTTAGAGGATAAGTTTTCACACTACACAGGACCTTGCAGAGACCTTGGAATGCCAGGACCATGCAGAATGCATGAAATGAGTCCCCAGAAGCCTCAGAATGCAGAGTCCTTAGGAAGAGGTCTTTTAAGCAGATTTGGAACTCTGAGTAGCAGAAACAGTTTCCCATACTGGGGAGATTGCTCAGTGGTTAGAGTGCTTGCAGAGCAAGCATGAGGATCAGAGCTGAAATCCCTGGAGCTTGGCATAGACACTAGATGAGCAAGAGTAGAGAGGATGTGGGATTTCCTGAGCAAGCAGGCTACCCAGGGTAGCTGTATTGGCAACCTCTGGGTCCAAGTGAAAGATACTGCCTCTCAATAAATCAGGTGGAAAGCAATTTCAAGTAAGATTCCTAACACCAGCCTTGGGCCCTCACATACACAAACACAGGTATACATGCTAGCATATATATGTGCAGCCACACACAAGCAAATATGCACACACACATACAAATTACATATACATATGTGCACATGGAAAAAATTATTCTCTTGGGTTTCAATGAATGGAAGGTTTACTACCTGGCCCAAGGCTGGGTCCTTAAAGAATGCCCTGTTGGGTGTGTTTTTGCCACTGGACAGCACCTGCTCTAAGAAGCTGATCAGGTCTTCACCAGACCCAGAATGCAGTCAAAATACTGTAGACCTGAGTTAGAAGAAGGTCAGGATTTGTAAACAGGCCTTTATTGGTGGTAGCTGTCATACCACTGCCACCTTCCTGGCTCCACCACTCACGGTGACAGCCTGGTCCTGCCGAAGAGTGCTCCTGTGGAGCTGGTAGCCATCAAGTCACTCACTGGGGACCAGCCGAGTCAGTAGCTCTTTGTTTTAAACTGTCTCCCAGAAAGCATTGTCCCTGGGAAAAAAAAAAAAAAACTTTTGTGTGATCTCCTAGAGATCCCAAAGCCTGGCATAAGTGAAAACGGAGCCCTGGGAAGAAGTGACTGGCCTGGGGTCACGAGGTGTGATGGGGACAGAGATGTAGAGAACCCGGGTCTCCCTGCTCTCTGCCTCACCACTCTGACTTCCTGCAGGTGACTCACCATAAGCCAGCACAGGAAGGAAGTGGGAAAGGGAAGCCCAGCCTGCTGGACTCCAGGTCACCACTCTGTAAGTCCAAAGCCACCAACCACCTTGGTTATGTGGCTCTGGCTGGTGTCTGTGACCTTCTCGCCCTTTGGCCGCCCCAGGACCTCCCTGCTGTCTATGTTTCCCTCCTAGGAAGTGGAGTCAGGAGGCTGAAGAGACATGTCACACTATTTGCTGCTTATGGGAACTCTGCTGATTTCCCCAGACACTGTTTCTTTCCTCTACAATACGAGGGAGCATATCTGTTTGTAGGGTCACAACCTGTCTCATAGTGTTCCTCCTCCTGGCTCCCAGTCTCCTTCTGGATAGCTGCTCCAGCCATCATCTAATTTCATTGTCACAACCCTGCAGAGTAGACATCATCATCCTCATATCACTGACGAGGGGGAGACTCTATAGTGTAGACAGGTGAGAGCACACAGTGCCTGACTGAGGGAGGCAGGATTCGAACTTGGCTCCATACAACTCCAGGGCATGAGTGCTCTGTATCTGGCTCTCTAGCTGCATGCTGGGGCAGGCAGCAATTCTGTCCCCTTTTGTGGACTGTCATCCTGGCTCTACCACTTAACAGGGTGCAGTATGGAGGCTCTGAGCCCCTGCCCCCACCAGGTAGTGGTAAAGCCATCCTCCCTCTTAGAGGAGGAAGAACAGGACCGCTTTGCAGACACACCTTGCAAATTGCACACAGGGTGTCACTGAGCCTCCTGTCAGGGATGCATGGGGACCAGAGCCCATTAAGAGCATCTGCCTTCACCACCACAGGAAGTGCTTTGGGCCTCTTTTTGTCTGGGGCTTTCCATGTGCTGAGCACAGGTCTGTGAGAGCAGAGAGTAGAGAGGGCTATGGATGGATGGCAGTGTCTCTGTTTGCTAACACATTTCCTCTACTTCATTATCTAGTCTGTGGCGGGAAGAGAGGAATTGCTGGCTCCCAGGACAGGGACAGACGGTCATCAGTGACACCTCAGCCAGAGGGGTGAGGTAGGATCCTGACAGTTCCCCACGTAAGCCAAGCTGCTTTTCCTCTCCTATGCTGCCTTAACTTCTCAGGGAGAGAGCTTCTGCCCTCTCCAGGCATCCACCTTACCGAGAGCACTCTCTGTACCGTAATCCAGTGCTTTTCTACCTAAGATTCTTTAGGGAACAAGATGAGGGGCTGAAAAGTGAGTACACTTGAATAAACCTTTTGGACTTCCATTTCTCTGACTGAGTTGTAGACTCCTCAAAGGCATTGTGTTTGCGAGACTTGACTCATCTTTGTAACCTTGGAGGTTAGCACAGCTCTTACTTTATCTGACCTCACAGACAGGCTGGGAATGATCAGGACTGGGTATAGCAATTTGGGGTCAGTGGGCTCTACTCCAAGCAAGTGCCTGGTCTACATATACTGAGGATGCAGTGAGACATTCTGGACTTACTTTGGGGTAATGGCTCATATTTTCAAAGTATGAGGTTAGCCTTTAAATAAATTCTTGCAGAAAATGAGCAAGGCCTGGGTATAGCTCAACTCCAGAGCACATTTGTTTAGCTTGTGTGAAGATCCCAGGAAGGAGAGAGAGTGAAGGATTGGGGTCCATCCGAAGTCTCCTAACATCAGCTCCTCTCTTCTTTGCTCCATGATGCAGGGAACATCCTACTTGGACACAGCTGAGGGAGAGAGGGCTTGCTGTTTGCTTTTAACTATGGCAACCCAGAGCTTTTCAGGTGGCAGAGAGGACCTAGGAGGTGGCCCAGTTGCTGGAGACTCTGCATTATTTTCGCTGGAAGAATAACCCTTACCTGGTACAGTTGTTACAAGATCACTGTAAAGGTGTAGCATGTAAAATCAGTGTGTATGTGTGTGTGCGCATGCGTGCACAAAAAGACAGAGATGTCCAAGTGATGTTCAATGTTGGTGAGACATTGCCCAGGCACTGGGCAAAGTCTATGGGCATCAGAGTGCTAGATGGAGGTCAGAGCTATCTGGAAAAGCAAAGCACAGAAAGAGGATGGTGGGATAGGAGGTGTTGGCATGTGGAATAAAGGTCATTTAAGATCTGAAGGAAGTGAGGAGTTGAATCATGAACATGTGTTTCCTGGGATAGGAAATAGGGAGTGCACAGGCCCTGAGGCAGTGTTTGGGGGAACTGTTTGGAGGTCAGAGGATGCGGGGTATAAGAAGCCCCTGGTGACATTCTCCCTGGAGCCAGGATGACATTTATATGATTCTGACTCACTTGGAGATAGGAAGCCAGTAGGAATTGATACAACCCAACTTTCATGGCTGGTCAGCAAACTTTAGTGGTCCCCTTATTATACACACCCCAACTATAGCCCATTGCAAGTATCTTCATCTTTAAGATCTCTTCCAGCTTTCTAAATGGGTTCTCAGCTTTCTGCCAAGTACAGGTTGGATAGAGGCCTCACAGGGAAATGGTGGCCAAGGACAGAGGAAACAGAACAGTCTCATGGCAGAGACATAGCACATACTTAGATGTAGAGGGATGCTGAGGCATGGCAAAGTTCCGCAGGTCATTTTTGTCATTGGAGGCAGTTTAACACAGAGCAGGGAACCCCATTTGGCACTCTCTCTTCTGCCTCTTTGAAACACGTGAAGTCCCAAATCTATCAGTGGTTTGTAACCTTTTTTAGGTCACCTGCTCCTTGGAGATTGGCAAGCTCTGAGCTATGCATCCCCATGGAGTGAGTGGGGAAACACTCATTTTTCTTAGAATTCCTGGGCTTCACAGGGAAGATGGCATTGTCTGTGCCAGCAGAGTCCCAGCCTGAGCTCTAGCTGGATGGATGGACAAATCGCAGCTTGGAGAGATCAGTTAGAGAAACAGAACAGAAAGATGGGGCCTCCAGAGGCTCTGTCTGGCATTTTCCGAGCCTTTAAAAAAGCAGTCTAGGGACTGTAATATGATGGGGTCTTTTGGGACAGGCACCCCCACCTCCAGCCAGGTGCCTGGGGCCCTCTGCGTGGCCATCTTCTCACAGTATCATTGCATAGTTCCCCTCCCCTCAGGTACCCTAGGCAGAGCAGAACATTTTCTGGGTGATAATGGCAAAGCAATCAGAAATCAGCCATGTCTACCAGTGGGCCTTCTTAGTTCCCATGCCTTGGCCCAGGCATCCTATTGCTGTTTACTTAATGCACAGATACTATTGGCATCTCCCTCCTGAAAAGGTAGAATGAACCTCCGGCTCATCAGAGTCCTGTACTTGTCTTTCCCATTACCTGCTTTCTTCCAGCTATTTTTGTATAACAAGAAGCCTCTAGAATGACCTAGGTGAGGAATATCTGTCCCCAAACAGTTTGTCCCCAGAGAACTTGACACAGCCAGGCTTCTGCTGCCCCATGATGCAGGGCCTACCACATAGGAGGTCCATCCTGAAACTTCCTTGGTGAAAATGTTTCTCTCTCACCCTGAGCTGGGATATCTAGGTGACTTCAAGCCCCTGTTGTTCAGTTGTATCCCTTCCCACTACTCGAAGATGACACTCCCCTTCAACTCTACAGGGGGCAAAGTATCAGCTCTTACATGTTTAAGCCATGAGGAGATGGGCACCAGGTCAAACTGAGCAATGGTACAGAGGTTGTATCTCAAGACTTGGAGCATTTGGGGTTGAGATGTGGATGAGTAAGGTCACCAGATGGGAAACCTCCAGTGTGTTGCCATAGCAACCATGACATTCAGTTTCATGTGAGAGTCCCTGGGTGGAAGCACCACTCCAAAGGGTGGGGGAAGAGAGGAACTGCTGCAGGGTTCTGACACTGCCCTGCGTACTCCTCCTGGCATCTCCCTGGTTTCCGTGGCCCAACATTAGGTGTGGGCATCTGAATAGAAGTTTCTTAAAATAGTCACCTGGCTATTTCAAGGAGTAGTTGAATATGTATGAAGCTATTTTAGAAAAGATGTCCCTGGCTGGGCCAATCCCAACCCCATGCTTTCCCCTGAAAGCGTGAGACACTGAAGGGCTCTTTCTCAGTCTCTCCCATTGGGTGGGGATTTTAAAAGCCACAGGAACACCACCCAGGCCCATGTGGGTCTTGCAGCTGTCAGCTGCCTCCTGATTCTGCGGTTGCAGAGGCTCCCAGCACTCAGAGGCCTGGGAATTTCTGCCACTTCAACATCAACTTTGCTATAATTTAGCCTGCTTAGGCTTTGGAGGCACGTAGAACCTTTGCCATTTCTCACAGTTCGACATGCTTTTTATGATAGATGTTACAGGTGAGAAGTGTCCTGGGGCTGTGTTACAAAGACACCTCCCACAGGATCATTTGATGAGCAGGTGAGTGAAAGTGTGAAGTCTACAGAGGTCCAGGAGAGAGGGAGTCAGGGTACAGGGGAAAGCAGTGTTTGCCTGAGCTGGGCTGCTCCGAGCTGTTCATGAGGAAGAAATGGGAGACACTGAATGTTATATAGTGACACTTCCTCTGTGCCCTCAGTCTTTGCTGGGTTTCCCCTCCTATGGGCCCCCAATGCCTGGTGTGTTCTTGCCATCCTTGACCTAAACTGAAGTGTTCCATACAGTAGCCAGCCATACCTTCCTGGGCTTCTCCAGAGCTCAGAGACAGGCTAGTGACTTTGCAGACACTTCTCAATTATTTCTGAGGAAGCCTGGTTTCTGTATCTGGGTTCAGATGCAGACTTCTTCTGACAGGCTGTGACATTTGCATACACTGTCTGACCTCTTTCCCCCATAACAGGGGATGATAATACTGCTTGTCTCAAGCTCTGGGTGAGAAGCACATGAGAACATGTGTAAGGCAGTAGGGTGCAGTAATGTGAGCCCTTCAGGGCCGGCTACTTGGGGGTGGAGACCAGGAATTTGAAGCCTGACTGGGCAACATAATCAAACATAATTAAAAATAAGTAAATAACTAGAAGGCTTAGAATTTTGTGGCATACTGTTAGCAATAAGTAAAAATGTCTTCTTTTTAAAAAAAATAATCATGGGCTTTGATTTTTGTCTTGGGAACTGAATACCATCAAGTTTTTTCCAAAATAAAAATAGTTTTGTTGCTTTGTTACGTCAAACGTGCCCACTATAAAAAGTTCAAGTGTGATACACAGAAGAACAAAGTCCTAGATCTCAGATAACTGCCAAACACCAGATCATCTGCCAAGGTCTGAATGTTTGGATCCCCCAAAGTGCTTATGTTGGGTCAGGGAGACGACAAAGTGGTAAGGATGCTTGTTACCAATGGTGATACCAACAAGGAACTGAGTTTAATTCCTAGGATCCGTATAGGAGAAAGACTCCTGGAAGTTGACCTCTGACCTCCACATACACACTGTAATGTGTATTTGTATGCATGCACACACAGACAAACACACAAATGAATAAATAATATGTGACTCCTAAAAACTGACTATCTGACTATCTCTCTGAACATACACACAGACCCACACTTCTATGCTAGCTGGAATATCCCTTTCATACTCTTGACTCCCTTTATATATGTGCTTATATAGCACAGGTTCCTTCTCATGTCCCAGGTTCAGGGTTACTCACATTCCTTCAGTCATCAACCAATAGCTTCTTACTGATGGACAAATTGGCTGCTTCCCCTCATGCTCTTCACTATCCAAACAATACAATTCTTATTGGCAACAAAACAACCAATGTTACTTAGCACTTGTCCTGGGCCATCTACTAAGAGTTTTGTAAAATTTCTCATTTAAGCTTTATGGTTGTAGTTTTCAACCTTCCTAATGCTGCAACCCTTTAATACAGCTCTGCATATTGTACTATACAGTGACCCTCAACCATAAATTATTTTTGTTGCTACTTCATAACTATAATTTTGCTACTGTTATGAATTGGAATGTAAATATCTGTGTTTCTGGTGGTCTTAGGCAACCCCCATGAAAGGGTCATTCAACCCAAAGAGGTAGAAACTCACAGGCCATTAATAATGATGGTCATTATACAGATGGGGATCCCGATGCTTAGAAATGTTAAGTAATTTTTCTAGAGACACACAGCCTAAATCCAGGTCCTGCTGACTTCACATTCCACATTCTTAACCAATACACCCTGCTATTGTTGCCTTCCACACACTCATGTACACACATAGGCTGGGGGCTCAGTCAGTTCCTTAAGATGCCTATGCAGAAGTGGGCTGCTGAGCTGAAGACAGGCACATTTGGAAAGTGCTGGTGCACAGTGTACAGTCTGCCCTCCATAAGATATGCACCCATCACGTGCACTTATACGGTGCTCATGTATCCCTGTCTCCTGTTGCTCATCTCCCTGAGGATCCTCAGGCTCTCAAGTCCCTCCTCAAACCTCAAAAATAGCTCAGCTCCATAGTGAGTATCTTTTGGGTTCCGTTCATCTTTGGGGATGGCTTGCTTATATCTCCACCAATTTGTCTTTGCTTCTTCGATGGGAGCTCTTTGCATTGGAGTGCATCAACACTTCAGTCCCGAAACATGGGTTAGAATAATTTCCCCAGTTGGCTATCATCTTTAACCTCAGTTACTGAGCTTTGAAGCCATTTCACAGTTGCTACATTTGGTTTCAAGCTTGGGTAGTTGTCATCTGCCCGGGACCTGAATAGCCCCTACTACTTTTGCTCTGATGTCCTCTTGTTGGTTTTAATCACTTTGGAATTAATTTTGGTCCAAGAACTGAAGTCCATTCCTCCCCCTCTACAAATAGCCCACTCTAGTCGGGAGTCACCCATCTGTCCATCTGGAAGGTTCCCATGCTATGCCCTCAGGCACACTGGTATCCAGTTCCAGACTTCCTGATCCTTAGGACATGTGTCTATTTACTTACCAACCTCAAAATTCTCTAGGCTGTTCATCTATATTCGTTTTCTCAGATACGCTTAGGAACCATTTTATGAAAACTTTTTTTGGATTTTAATCAAGACACTTGAAGGCCAACTTAGAATCCTTCCATAAACCTACCATGGGCTATTCTTGGCTTTCCTTTATCAGACAATGGGGTCTTTCTCTGCTTTTGAACCAGCTCACTAGGAGCTAGCTTCTTGGTGGAATCTTTTTCAGTCATCCTGCTGGCAGCGATGGATCCCTCCTCCAGGGTTCCACCTTTGGGTCACCTCTACTTATTCAACCCAAATCACAGTTATTTCTTAGCTGCTAAGCTCCTCCATGGACATGACAGGGTCCCTGTGTGGCCTGTCTGCCCTACCAGGCAGGGGCCAGGGCTCTTCAGGTATGTGCAGAATAAATAGATGAGTGGGAAACAAATGAACAAATGCAAAAAGAAAGAAAAAAGTCTCCCCTAGAGAGCTGATTGGATAAAGAAATGAACTTATCACAAATATCTACTTTTGCATGGGCTTGAATTACAAAGTGACTATTCTTGGCTGCATCTTTAAAAATAAGTCAGGATTCAAGAAGGTTCACAGTTTGATTGTACACATGGGCAGCACCTCAGTAGCTCTTTCCAGAGAATGCCACCTGCACTGAGCCTCCAGGATACTTCTCAGGAGTATTCTCTAAATGCTGGGACACCTCAGAGGTACGCAGTTGACTTTCACTATGTGAACAGTGCCTGGATGGACATTTAAAAAACAATTCCCTGTGATACACAACAACCCAAGAGCTACAGTCACTAGTCCCATTTTACAAAATGGGAAACTGAGGATGGAGCCCTCAGCCAGTGAGCAGTAGGAAGCAGGAGGATGCTAAAGAACATCACCTAAAGTCTCAGAGCATGAGAAAGTGAGAGGCTGCAGCCAGGGGTCTGTATGGAGCAGGGGTCCTGTTCTCACTCAGTGGAGATAGACCCTACAAATGTCCCCAGAACAGCTGTGATGCTGCTATGCATTGTTCCTGGACAGCTTGGACTTGAGTCAAAGAGCCACTGTCAGGGGCCTGGAGACATCCTACATAGGCTGCATTGTCATTATGGAACTAGAATGGGGAGGGAGACACCTCCCACCCCCTACAGCCTGCCCAGGTTCAGCGTTTCTGATGCAGCTTTGTCCTGGGAGTGTAGCAAGCATCCCTCCTTTACTTGACTGACAGCTATCCATCAGGCACCATCTGATTTTCAATCTGTTTAAAGCTTGGGTTCTTGTGATGAACCATGAGTTGGGACTTTTATGTTTCCTGCTTGGTGAAGACCCTGGGAATATAGAGGCAAGTATCCCATGATTCTCCTGCCTTGTGGGAACTTTATTCTGACCAAGATAAGGACAATAAGAAATTATTTTCAACCTTTCCTAAGAGTCATGGTAACAGATAAAGGCTGAGAGACCCCAGGCTTGATATATCTATCCACAGGTGGACTGTCAATGTCAGGCTAGGGCTTCTGGGTCTTATCTACATAAGCAAGGGGAGATTCATCAGGTTTCAAGCAAGACTCTGCCATAGCTAACCTTTCTACCTTAGAAACAGACCACTGGAAGTATTTATTTTCAACAAACATAGTTTTATTTTTATTTATTTATTTTCCCAGTGCTGAGGGTAAAACCCAGAGCCTTGTGCATGTTTGACAAATGGTAACCACTGGGCTATGCCCCAGACCAAATGAATTATTTTAAAGTGGAAATAAGGGACAATTCAGTTGGTAGCATATTTGCCTCATAAGCACAAATCCCTGGGTTTGATCCCCAGTATGACATAAAGGAACAGATGGAAACAGGAAGGTCAGAAGTTCAAGGTCATCCTCAGCTAAATTATAAATTTGAGGTCGCCCTAGGATGCAGGAGACTTTCTAGAAAGAAATAGAGGGGTGAAGGGTTGAAGACACATTGTGATGCAGATTGTAATCCCAGCATACAGAATGCTGAGGCAGGGGGATCTTGCATTTAAGGTCATCCTGGTTCATGGCAGCTAGCTGGTCTTACTATGTGTCTCAAAAAACAAATAAAAAAACCAAACCCAAAATGATCAAGGGAAGGAAGGAGAAAAGAAAGGGAGGGAGGAATGAATTGAAGTGTCCCCATTGGATGAACAATGTCCAACAGGAGAAAAGAGATGCAGTGCTGGCTATGAATCTGGCTGCATCCATTGGGGCATTTACATACAGGATGCTGAGGAGGAGAGAGAGCCTAGGGGTGGGAGGCTCACCCATGCTCATATCCAAGTCCCTGCCACTGACTTGGTGCATGGCTTCAAGCCAAGCGTCTCCTGTCTCAGCCTCAGTTCCCTCACCTGTGAAAAGACAACTCTGCTGCTGAATAGACACCAGCAGGACACAGGACAAATGGGTCGTTCAATGACAAACTCAACAAGGCATTGAGGTGCGGCTCTTCAAAGGCACTCGGCGCATCCTCAGCTATTTCTTGGGACATCTCTCTGAGTTGTTTCTGTTCAGACTGGAGCCCTGGATGTGTTTGTACAGCCACCTCCCGGTGTGTGTGTGTTGGGTGGGCCGCCTGCCCTCTGTGCAGACTGCTGGCCATGAACACAAACAACAGCCCCTTCCTGGAGGGAGAAGGAACAGGGAACCGGCTTGTTCTCCGAGAGCAGAGTGCTGGCTGGTGACGAGAAATATTTAAAGGTGGGCCTCTTCTTCCTGCACTGTTTGGCAGCTGTCTACATAAGGCGTCCATTATACGCAGGTCCCACAGTCACGCTAAAATTAGTGTCCACTGTGTGTCTGCCAGAGACACAGAACATTCGAAGGTCAGATGCCTCTAACCAGCCTCCAGGGCAGAAGGAGGAGCCATGCAGCCATGGCCTCCAGTTCTCCTGGGCAGAGGGACAGACAGCCCTGCCCAGTAGCCCAGCCTGGTTAAAAACCAGAATGTAGACTATAGTCCAATGACAGACAGACAGACAGAGAGACAGACACACACACAGAGAGACAGACAGACAGACAGACACACACACACACACACACAAATGTGTCAATGTACAGACAGAAAGAAAGTGAAAGATACCAGGCATTTGGTACAGACCTATCTATAATCCAAAATATTTCAGAATCTGAGGTAGGGAGATGAAAAGTTTGAGTATGCCTGGACTACAGCGTGAGCTCAAGACCCTAGCTCAAAATAAAAAGGAAAGAGGACAGAACTGTGACTCAGATGGAGGCCTTGCCTAGTATGTGTGCAGCTGAGTTTGGTCACCTGCAATAGGAAACCAACAGGAGAAACCATGCTGGTGGGATAGTAGCACACATCTTTCATTCTTGTGTTTGGGAGCAGTGGCAGGTAGATCTGTGTGAGCTTGAGGCCAGCCTGTAGATCAGAAAGACTGTCTCAAGAAAAACAAAAGAATAAAAAGAGAGGGAAAAGGAAAAGGAGGAGGAAGAGAAAAGGAAGAGAGAGGAAGAAAGAAGGAAAGAAATAGAAAAAACACACAGGAAAGAAATTGACAATTTCAACCATGGATGTGGAAAGGTAGGTAAATGAACCTTTCCTATCATGTTTCTAAAATTTTCTCTATAAATAAATATGTTACTTTGCAACCAGAATGGAACATATTAAGAAGGTCTAAACTGCATATTTATGGTAAATATACAAAATGATGAAGTTGTGTCTGTGTGGGTTCATGTGGCTGACTGATGCTATAGATCAGAGATCTGTACTCCTTGCTTTGTGGAGAAAGTGGGGCTGTGAGCCCAGGAACTTCACCCTAAGTCTGGTGTTGTACCAGCTCCCCAGCCTCACCCGCTCATTCCTGCTCTATGGGGCACAGAAAGGTGGGCTGATTTGCCAAAGATGGCCAGCCAGGAAGCCATGGAGCCAAGGCTCACCTCTGGCTTTCAGGGGACAGCTCAAAATGTGAAAGAAGAAAGTCTTCCCCAAAACAGAACAAAAACAAAGAAAAAGTCAAGGCTCACCTCCTTTACATGTCCTAATCATCTAGAAACAATCACTTGCTTAGAAAAAATTCTCTCTCTCTCTCTCTCTCTCTCTCTCTCTCTCTCTCTCTCTCTCTCTCTCTCTCTCTCTGTCTGTCTTGAACTACTGATCCCCTGCCTCCATCCCGAGCACTGGGACGATTACAGGCGTGTGCTCCCACACTGGGAGAGAAGACTGTTTTAAATGGTCTTGCTCTCCTCAGCCGTGGGGTCTTGCGATCTGGCCCATGGGAGCCTTTGAGAGAAGAGGTGTCAAGTGTGGATGTGGGGCACAGAGGGCTGGGATGGGAGGGCAACAGGTACTCATCACCCTTAAATGAGAAGGGTTGGTGGCAGGGCTTCCATTTAGACACCCTGCATCCAACCCTCTTGGCTTTTCAGGCTCCAGGACTGTCTATGCCTCTTGGTGACCCCAGGGGCTCTGACCTGAGGCCTTTGCCCTGGATTCCCTCTCTGTTTGAGACCTCCCCTAGCCACACTCTGCTCTAACTCTTTCAGTATCCAGTTTAACATGCATATGTTTTAGTCAACATGTATTTATTGAGTTTCTAGGATGTGGGAGAGCAAGGCAGTCTCAGGGCTTCAACCCTGCAGGCACCTGTCGTGCAGACAGACCTGGAGTGCAGTGCAGTACATAGACCAGAGAGACTCTAGAGCCAGACTGCTTGTGCTCAGCCTGCCTAGGCCAACTTCCTGGCTGTGTGTGCAGGACCTAGTTGTCCAGCTTCTCAGTTCATCGGTTCTGATCTGTTCTATAGAGTTGTTCAGACAGGAAGTATGCCCACATAAAGAACTGAGGCAGTGTCTGGCACAGTTGGTTGTCAGCATTCCCTAGCCAAAATCCTCCCTGTGGCATCCACCTGGCTCAGATTGTCTCCTCAGGACATCCACCCTGTCTTGGGTCTCTATTTATGGTTGCATAGCACAGACACACATGTACTGTTCCATGTGCTTGGAACAAACACAGAAATGTCCCCAGGTCTCTTCAGTCTGAGGGCACTTGAGGCCATGACTCCATGAGAAAGCCAGGAGTTCTCCAGCCTTTTGCCTCCAAGGATGCCCTGCTGCCCTCAGCATGGAACTCAGCCCCATTCCTCTTAACCTACAGGCCCTGGTCCAGCTGGGAGCCTCCAGACGACATCTGAACCAGTAGGCTGGGAATGCCCCTCTATGACAGAAGCTGTGCTGGGCAGGTCACCTGAAATGCCAGCAAACAGTGCCTCATGTGTGTGAGGGCTTCCGCAGCGTGGCTGTTCATGTATCTAATGTACTGTGCAGTCTATTTCCTGGGCAGCCCACAGGCCCTCCAGTACTGCTCCTTGGCCTCATGTTTCCTTCAGCCCTTCCTCAAAGCCTTCCCCCTGCTACAGCCATTGGCAGCACACTGACCTCTCTTCTGTGCCTGCCTGGCTTCTCCTGCGTACCCAGGCTTCTTTCTCACAGTGCATCATTTTCTTGTCAACATAGCATCCTATTATTGTCTGGTTTCTAGTGTCCACTGGCACTGAGGTTAGATTTCTGGTGAGTGGATCTTGCCAAGGAAAGCTAAGATCATTGCATCACTTCCTGTTCAGGTGCACGTGCTCATGGCTCATGATTCCTTGGAACTGAACCTCACAGGTCTTTCCAGTCACTTGCCCCACAGCAAGGTCATGAGCCAGCCAAGCACTCATCATGTGAACTCCAGCCCCATGATGAGCCCTGTACCCTAATGATCATACTACACTTTTGTTTGATTCTGGAACCATCTAAGAGGCAGGTATTCGGTGACTGGGGAGACTGAGTTGGCCCTAACAACACTGCTCCCCATGGGAGGGCTGGCCAGTACTGAGGGCAGGTCCTTCTGGCCTCAGAGCCTTCTCTATTCCACTACAGGATGACAGCTGTGACAGTGTCTGGACCTCGGCCAAGAGAGGAAATGGTAAAGCTTCAAAACTGTAAAGTGTCAATCACTGCATAGGGGTCATACAGGGATGGGGAGGGGTCCAGGGAGGGGGGCAGGGACTGAACACCAGCACTGAGCCCTTAAAAGCTCTCGCCCTGGGCAGGTGGTTGTTGCTGCTGCAGGGGGTCTGAGAAGAGGCTGGCCAATGTAGATGGGGGAGGGCAGGCCAGTAGGCAATGGCCAGAGCTTCTGCCCTCTCAGGATGAGGCCTGACACACGTGCAATTTTTCTGAAGGGCTGCTATACTGGGAAAACCTGAACACTGATGTCCAACAAGGGGCGTGCTTCCCAGAGCCCCCATGACTCCTCAGTGGGATCTAAGCCTAGCATTTTTTGTCAGCTCTCAGCCCAAACCCCTCTTCGAGCTACAGAGCTGATGTTCCCTGCCCTGCTGACACAGAGCTGGACCCCTGTTGTGCACTCTACACTGGAGTCTTGCTGCCCTCCAGGATTTACTTGTGGCTCACCCTCCGTCTTGAGCCCTGATCCCAGCTACTCTGGCTTTACACTTTGCTATCCTTTCCCCATAGTCAGAAGTACCTGGTAAACTTCAATTCATCCTTCAAAGTGCCATATGCAAATAGCCTTTTCTGAATAGACCAGCAGCCAGGTCATATAGAACAGACCCCTCCTGCTTCACAGGCTCTAGTGTATTGTGGTTACCTGTGTACCCATTTCTTCAATGGCAATGGAAGCTTCTAGAAGGTAGTGCTGATTTTTTTTTCATCTCTGTGCCTCAGTGCACAACACAGAGAACAAAGTCCATCAGGCAACAGAAGCTATCAAGGTGAACGGTCGTGAGAGGGAAGGCCTGGGGCTGGTGACTGAGTCTGACCTCAGGCAGGATTTGATAGATAGGACACAGATTCTTGGGCCAAGTACTTATACATACTGTGTGTATCCAGCCCTTGGCAGGCTCTCTGTAGATGCAAGACTAGCAGAACAGTACCGAAGTCTGAGCTCTAGGAGATGGCTGTGGCACCATCCTATTCCGCCTGGGCCTGGGTAGATACTGGACTGCTCACTCACTGAGTATATCGTTCAGCTCTACAGGGGTGTTCTGGAATAATGCAAGAAGTGTAGGTGGTCTGAGCCACAGTGGACTTCTTAGCTACCCTCCTAGGATGATCTCCTTACCACACAGAGATAGCAGTAAAAATGCCAATAATGGTCTCACCTTGACATTTGGGTGACTTTGTCCCATATCTACCTTCTACCTGTAAAATATGGCCTGGGATCCTTTGATCCAAGTCTGTGTTACACATCTTCAGAAGGAAATGGGGAAGAACTCACCTATCAGGAACTCGCTGTGGTGTCATGGTCAAGCTAGGCCAGGGCTTCTGACGAGCTTCCAGGCTGTGTTGGAGGGAGGCCTGTGCAGGACAGAGAAGTAGAATGTGATCTCTGCTATCTGTCAATTTTTGCCAAACTTGAAAACATGCCTTTAAAGCAAAGAGCAGGCATGAGCTCTTCCCCACACAGTTACTCCAGGTACAAGACCAAGTTCCCTGGGCATAGGACCCCACCTTAGCGTCCCACTCACAGAATGGAAAGTCATCTTCCTCCTTCCCAGACCTGCAGGTATCCCAGGCCTGACTTGTGTCTATGGAATTCTCAAGGTCATGTTCTCCTTGGGAAAACACCCTTCATGGATCCTTGAGCAACCATCATTGTAATTCACTATTTCTTTTTCTCATCATCCATCCAATCAATCAATCATCCATCCATCCATCCACCCACAATAGCATCTAATGGCTCCTTAGCAAGCTGTGAGCCACTGTGGTGCTAGCTCTCACAGAGATGAAGTTCAACAAGAAAGGCAGATAGAGACTCAAGTTCAATAACCTAGGCCTCTGTGCCCAGCCCAGAGTATGGCATTCTTTCTCCATAGGATCACCATGTCTATCACTTTGAACATGTTATATAGGATGGTGGATGATGTTTCCATTGTCAGCACATAGATCCATCTTTGAAATTACTTTTCCAAGCTCCTCCTGTTGGTTGCTGAGGACTTAACATCTCATTGAGAAAAAAACAGCAATACAATGCTTTGCAATTAACTTGTATTTGGGCAGTCACAAACTTACCGCATAGCTCTGAACAACAGTGTGTACATGCTCATTTAGAACACTATCCACTTCTCGTGGATTTGAGCTTCATGCTCCAGAAGTCCATTGAATATGCATTCATCTGCCAGACACAGCCCATTGGTCAGGAATCCAAGGATAATAAGAGCATCAACTCTTCAGTGAAGCTACTGATATTCAAGACCCATTCAAACTAGTCACATACCCTTGCACAGGCTGTGTGTTCTTTCTCCAGCTCACAATCCTTAGGAGTAACTGGAGGGGTGTTATGAGAATTAAATGAGTAGCAGAAAGTGCTCAGGGCCTGGCCCAAAGCAGAAGCTCAACAGATGCCATGTGAGAAACAGGATTATTCTCACCACCATGATTTCATTATTAATATCACCATCATCACTACCCCCATTATCACCACTATCACTGCCATCATTATCACCACTATTATCATTTACCATTCATTACTAATCAGCATCACTCCCTATCACTACACAATCACCACCATCATCACCACCATCATTTCCAGAACTGCCACTCTCATATCCATCACCATCACTATCACATCATCATCACACCAACACTGTCCATATCACCACCATCACATCATCATTACACCAACACTGTCCATATCACCACCATCACATCATCATTACACCAACACTGTCACTACCACCATCACATCATCATCACACCAACACTGTCCCTGTCATCACCA